>JANTPM010000007.1:33056199-33077693 GCA_025434745.1 Erythroxylum divaricatum
CATATTCTTTAAGAGAATTGAGAGACAGCCAATTGGTGTATTTTTTAAAAAAGTGATCCCTAACTCAAACTGTTCTGCAAAATTGACAAGTCAATTGATACACCGGTTATCCTTCTTGTAATTATGTTGAGATAGAACTAAGCAGTTCCGAGTAAATAACTCATTGATAATCACAATTTTAAAGTATGAAATGGATGTAGAAATTGTGGTCCATGCATGCACTACTTGGATTAACATTTAATACTTCAAATTAGGTATTAAAAAATATGAGAAAAACAAAATTAATACTTAGTTTGTATTTTTAATAATTTCATTGTGTATCACAATATGGCAGGCTTGCACCTACTCTTTCCTTTATATACCAATGCCTTTATGGTCGGCTGTTCATTGCCATTGCACCATCAGAAAAGCCTCCCTTTCTCTGATCCTGAAAGTCTGTATCAGAAAGGGAAAAAAGAGTGATTCTGTGGGTGAAAATGGGTTGCAAGTCCTCAGACAAGCCAAAGCCGAAGCACAGAAAAGGTTTATGGTCTCCTGAAGAAGACCAGAGGCTCAGAAACTACGTTCTCAAGTATGGTCATGGTTGCTGGAGCTCAGTCCCGATTAATGCCGGTGAGTTTTAGTTTTTTCTTTTTCTTTTTCTTTTTTTCACACTACCACACCTGTTTTTTCACTGCATTGTCCAGTGTTCACTGAGTTGCTATATGGGTTGGTTTTCATGATACAAGAAAAATAAACAAAACGTGAAAAGATTCGATTTTGAACATGTAAAACAAATATCAAGACCAGAATCCTTAAGAAGTTCTGTAAACATTTGATCAGCATTTTGTGTTCATGATAAAGATCAAAGGGTTTGGAAGAAGGAACAAGCTAAAATTATGGTTGATAATGATTGATAAGTATAACAGAAACAACTAAAACTTCCATTGATGATGGTTTTGGATTTATTGGCATGCAGGTTTGCAGAGGAACGGCAAGAGTTGCAGGCTACGATGGATCAATTACCTGAGACCAGGTCTTAAACGAGGAACGTTTTCAACTCAAGAGGAGGAGACAATCCTGACCCTTCATCGCCTGTTAGGCAACAAGTAAGCTCAAAAAAATAAATAAGCTTTATCCTAACTGATTAATGGGGTCGATTGTGTTGGTTTTCTTGACATCTCCTTTAGAGCTATGAAAGAAGTTTGACTTGGATTGTCAATGATAAAAACCCTTTTACGAGATTTCTTACGGTTGATAACGAGTGAAGTAGAGTCCGAACTCGATCAATTTACAGTAAAGAAGCTAATTATCAAAACCGATCTTTCTGATTGATTAGGTGGTCTCAAATGGCACATCATTTGCCTGGAAGAACAGATAATGAGATCAAGAACTACTGGCATTCATATTTGAAGAAGAAGGTGATGAAAGCAGAAGGCCATGGTTCCAATAGCACAAGTCCATGTTCCAGCAGTCCAAACTCACACAACGTGCAACCTCTAGACTCTCCAATAAAAGCTGGAATGCAAATCCCATGTTACGAATCACTGGAATTTCTTGAGAAAGTGTCAACTGATTTAGACCAGTCAATTCCACAGATGTTTCAGTCCCCAAACAGAAGCTCCTTCCCAAAGATTATGTTCGCCGAGTGGCTTTCACTTGACAGCTTCGCAACTACATCTGAAGCAGATGCTTGTAGAGGTGGCCTCCAAGAGAATCCAAGCTTTGGACACAGTTTTGTACATGGTTACCCTTTGGACGAGGAACCATTTTACCATAATTCGATAAGCGAGGTCTCTGCAAGTGACGTGTTCATGTCCCAATTCAAGCTCGATGACCAGAGTACAGCAAACGAGTTCATCGATTTTAGCTCAGGAGATGATGTGTGCAGTGTATTCAACATGAACAGTGATATTATCTATATCTGAGGGAAAAATTTTCAAGCAACTTCAACGAAGAATGATATTACTTAGTCCCAAATAATCAAAATTTGTAATCCTTCTAGTATCTTCATCATCAAAAGTTCATGTTAATTAGGTCTTATAGTTATGGAATTTAATCTGATCAAGAGGCTGTTCTTCCATGGAGTTACTTTTAGCAGTGACCATATAAACTTTGAAAAATAAAAGTTTCCAACTTCCAGTTCTTGACGAACTTGACAGGCCATTCCGAGAACTTTCAGGGTACTTCTTCTGATAGAACTTCTGCTAAACTTTCAGTTGACTCTGGTTTAGTTTTGTGATGATTCTGATAATGTTTGTTGATTGCTTAGTCTTAAACAAATACAAAAAGGAAAGAAGAAACATACTGGCCTGCAACAATGTCCTTGTTTTTAATACATTTAGTTGTGAGATGATGTCCTAAATGTACTATTGTCTCAGAACTGTCTGACGGAAGACACATAGGATGCCATGAGCAGTTGCTAACGGATAAAGAAAAACCAAAGTTGAGTTGATAAGAGGATGTTTTAATTTAATGGAAGTTACAGGTTTGAACTTTTTTTATGTGTGCAGTGGTTTAAAATCTAAGGTTAGAGTTTTATCTTTCATAATGGACTTATTCGGCTCAAGTTGAAATTAATTTAAATATGGACGACTTAAAGACGTCTTCTCATAATTGAGATCCGTTTAGAACACCTCGTGGAAAAAAAAAAGATAAAGCAGGAGCTAAATTCGATTCTAATTAAATATGATTTAATTTATTAATTTATAAAAAACAATTAAGATCTAAATTAATTATCATGTTCAGTCAAATGTAAAAAATTGTATTAAGTTCAAATATGAATTTAGTTAATTTGAGTTTAAACGTTAATTTTTAGATAAATTTGAACTAATTTTCTATTTCCAATGCATTAATACCAATAAGCTCCTTTACCTAATTAAAAAAAAGGTCGAGAAAGATACGAAGAATTTGATACAAGGACTTTTATTTTTTTTATCATATAAATAATTTTTTATATTGTTGAATGAGTGCCTGGATGAGCTTTTGAGAGATTAATAAGCATCTTTTTTTCATCACAAAGGCCTTTTTAAATAAAAATGAGTGTTTAATTGTAAAATAATAAAAAAGTATGTTTTTAATAGATATGATTTTTTTAACAGTTAAAATACAACTTTTTAAAAAGTTCAAATTTGAAGCTTCTAAAAAAACGCTTTTTAAGTAAGTTTTTAGATCAATTAATAAGCCTATTGTTAGTCTCTTTTATTCTTATATTTTACACATAATTCCCACTATATCCACAAAACTATCTTCCCGTTTATTATGTATTTAACTATTTACTAAACTTAGATATTTATTTTAAAATTTATATAATATTATTTGATTTTTTTATATATTTTAATATTTATTTTGATATTAAACTACTTATTTTATAATCCATATAAAATATTTGGTTAGATATATTTTGATTTATGTTTCATGCGGTTTAAAATTATATAATAATTAATATATTGTACTTTGAATATTATTTAATATATTTTAAATAATTTTTATAGGTATAAATAATTTTTATTACAGTATAAAATATACTTAAAACTAAAAATACATTTTATTTTTATATTGCCAAACAGTCTATTACGTGAAATTCATTAAAAAAAAAATTCTTTTTTAAATAACATCCAAACAGTAAGCTAATTTGTTCTTCCCTACAAAGATCTACAAAAAAAAAAACAAAAAAAACTCTATTGGCATACGCCTAAATAAAGAGAGGCTGAGTGAGATAAAACGAAGTGCTTAAAGTTTCAAACTTTTCAGTTTTGTTCAAATCAAGTCGAACTTTTGGACACCTGTAGATCAAATACACGAACTCAATCCGAACTCAACCTAAATTCTACTGAAATACAAACACGCAGAATCCACAAATCAAGTGATGTGCTTATCCCATAGTCAAAACCACAAAAAGAACACATTCTATCATTATCCAAACTTGCTTGAACTACTTTTTCTTTCAAAGATTTGGGACATGTGCCTAAGTTCTTCTATCAATCTATACGCTCCTAGTTAAAGTTCAAGCAATTTGTATAAACAAAACAAGCTAATGCTCTTTGGTATTACAAACTTAAACTTAAGAAAATGTACTGAACAAGAAATGCAATGAAAAGTTGCTTTTCAGTGTCATACAATATGCATCACTCCACACAACGAACTGATTCACAATGGCAGTTTGGAGATAACTAGGACTGAAAGCAGAATCCCAGGTTTAATCATACACAGGTACAAGGTAAGCCTCGTCTTGCAGGAAATTTCATATACAGTCCATTACAGGATATATACTGATACATCTTCTAAGCTTCTATTAAGAGGCCACTCATTTGGTACAATACATTATATAGGCGCGTAGCCATTATAGTCATCTTCTGCCTGAGATTGACCAAGAACGGATAATATAACAAAAGCACCGTAAAGAATGGTAACAACTGCAGTGAAGTTAACAAGCAGAGCCTCAGGGCCATACTTGGCAAGGCCAGAGCTCTCCAGGAATGTCAGCTTCTCCAGGAACCCAATAGATGCATTGGCAACTGCTAAAATGTAGACGAAAAGTCCAAATAATACATGCCAAGGAAGCGAAGCACTCCTAAGTCCAGGTGACCCTCCAGGGTAAAAGAAAATTATGAATCCATATATCCACTGTAAATTAAACATGTTGTGTTAGTGTTTGATGAATGGAATGGGAAAATATCCTGGAACGTTTGATAATATGGTATGTTTTTACCTGAATACCGTAAAGAGAAATGATTCCAATTCCAAGCCAGGAGTGTAAGCTATAGAGATTGACAATGGAGCTCTCGTTATGGAACTTGAATGCTGTGTATATGCCAATGATACCCAGAATAAGAGCAACGGCGTGCAGAACCAGATGTATTAGTTTCTTTTCTTCTTTCTTCAAAGGAAGTGACTTGTAGCTTATAATGGCTGCATACACAATTTACAGAACTTTTCAGTTGGGAAACGAAGAGGGAGAATCAGAACTAGATATTGATTAGAAAATTACACTTTGTTGCTAGCAAAGATTTAACTGAAAATTTGTAAAAGGTGCTTCATTACCTTCACCTCCTATGATCACTAATCCGATCAGCATCAAGACAGGATGAATCTGAGACCAAAACAACAGAATAAAAATTCAACTCTCAATAATCAGTTTGAGCACATATTCAGTAGAGAATAACACAATGAAGTCACTTTCTTCTCTTCTCTTTTTCTTTTTCACTCTTCCCTGGCTTTTCATAAATGAGAATCAACAGTTAAATATTGGACAGGACATGAAAAGAAAAACATGAAAAGAGAGAACATTCACTTGAATAATAGGCTGTGTGTTAAAATTAAGTTCATTCAAGCATCATGAGGGGAGCAGAATGAATGTTGATCGTTGAATGGAATAAGAGTTAACTAACTAGATTGGGCCACCAATACTTAGTGAAAGAGAAGCGAGCCATTCAACATAATTAGCAAGTGCCAGTCGGTAGACAAGTTAAGTTAGAGCTTTGGAGTCTAAACAATTAAAAGAAAACTTTGAAACTACTTTCCAAGTAAAGAATTAGGTACACAAGCTAAACACATCAACATCCTTAAGAGGAGAATGAATGTCGATCGTTGAAAGGAATAAGAGTTAAACTAACTAGATTGGGCCACCAATACTCAGTGAAAGAGAAGCGAGCCATTGAACATAATTAGCAAGTGCCAGTAGGTAGACAAGTTAAGTTAGAACTTTTGACTCTAAAGAAGTAAATGAACACTTTGAAACTACCGTCCAAGTAAAGAATTAGGTACACAAGCTAAGAGGGTTCCTAATTGTCCAGCAAAATCAACATTTTTCCCAGAAATGAAAACCTCAAACCCATTTCAGTACACGTAATAGTTGCTAAAGTAATGAAGTTGCTACAGCTTTTCCAAACAAATATATTAGGCCATTTCCTAGTCAATGGGTGATTCCTGTGCCTTGAAAAAAATGCCAGGCAAGAAGGGTGTGGATGTAGAAAACCAAGCTGTCCAAAGTCAAGTGGATGACACCAAAATCCATTGAAAGAAACGACCGTGAAAACCTCAATAGAAGGCAATGCGAAGCAAAAACCAGAGCTTAAGAGACTGTAGAAATCCTGTTAAAAATTGTATCGATAATGGAAACTCCAAAGATTCTACATAAGCGACTATTAACCGAACCCTAGCATAGATTAGACCTTAAAACAAACACCATGAGTTCTGATTTGAAAATTTAAGAAAAAGAGCAGGAGAAAAAAGAACATACAAAGCAAGAGAAAAAATAAAGACAGAGCCCAGAAGCCAAAATCCGATACACAGAAGCACAACGAGAGCTCAAAAGCAGCAAAAACAGGGAAAAGCAATGAATACCCGCGAAGCCATAAAGGACATAGAAACAGAAAAGAAGGAGCTTTACATTAAAGATGAGACTTTTGTTCTTAGCTTCCCAAGCCAATCCACCTCTAAAGTGTATACACCAAACTAAGACCATAGCAGCACCTGCCACGGCCAAAACATGAGCGATGAAAGTGAAAGGAAGCGCTTTTGCTGTTATAGCCATGATCGCTGATTCGCTCCTCCTAAGTTTCTCTCTCGAAGCTCCAAACAACCTGAGTTAAGCTCACCAAACTTTTTTATCTTTATCTTAGAGCGAAGCTCCAAACATACGGAGTTAATCTCACCAATTTTGTTTATCTTTATCTCTTCCAGCGAGTTACTTCCAACGACATTGACCGTTAGATATAGCGCTCTCCCAAATGATTGGATTGATGCCGCGTGTCACCTAATCATTCGCTAGCATTACTGGAATCTGAGTTTCGTGTCTCCTCTGGATCCGCAAATATTTATAATATAAGTATTCTTTTTGTTGATAATTTTGAGTAAGTACTAAATATGTATTTCTTTTTATATTTTAGTCTTTGATTTTTTAAAATTATTTTTTATTTTTCTGAGTTTGCATTATTATATCGCTCATATTTTATATTAAATTTAATTAAAAATTATAAATTAACGTAGAATTGCTCATGTAAGTATTAAGTGGCAGAACATTTATTTTAATTTGTGTCATGTAAAAAAAATAATTCAAAATTATCAAATCGTATAAGTGATATAAAAATATATAATAATTTTTAAAGAGAATAAAATTAAAAGTATTTAAAAATTTTAAAATTTAGAGTCAAAAATTTTAAAATTCTTAATTCAATAATTAAAATTTTCAAATTTTATATTAATCAGTACAAAATATCATTTCACTAATTATATTAATAAATAGATGAAGGTAAGTCCTTGAGTAATTGATAAAGTTACTTTTTTTATAACTATAAGACTATTTGTTTAAATTATAGAATACAAAAAAAAAAGTTGCGTATATTATAACATTTCTTATATTATGATAAAATGAGAAGTCTTATGTGCCGAGTACATTTATTTTAATTAATAGATAGATATCTATATAAAAATAGTTTTTAGACTTGGTTTATAAAAGTTTTAAAATAATAAATAAATTTTAAAAATGTAAAATTTTGATATTAAATTAAAAATATCTAAAATTTTAAAAGATGAATGGTGTTATTAGTCATAAATCTTAATATCAGAGAAATGTAACACTACTACGTCGTTTAGAAGGCTGTTTTTTGATCTGCAGAGAATGACAGGTGGGATAGGACCTGTCTTAGCTGAAGTCATCTATGAATCACACGAGACGGACCATTCAAAGTATCCGTCAATCAGTGGGGAGAGGTGTAGATGGACATGGACATGATGGACCCCAATTTTGTTAATTAGCGTCCGTCCAAATCGAATGTTGTGGCTACGTACAAGGTCTTGCTAAAACTTATCTGGTCATGATTGTTGCATCGTGATTTCAGTTTAGTGAAAACTCTCAATTGCTTGTGTGTTTCGCTTCTCTATTGGCATTATTGCGATTTAGTCCATTTTTGGTGTAGTCTTTGGCATTTATGTTTAAGAATCAATGTAGTCTTTGGTATAGGCTCGCGATTTTCCACCAACACCCCCTTCGTGCAGCCTATGCATCCCTTAATAGTTAAAACTTGGACAGTTTTGTCATAACGTGGCTGACTCATTTTCAAAAGTTAGCTTAAGAGGAGGAGATTTGCATATTATTATATATTGTTTAATGCTCTTATAGTTGTTCGATGTAGGATTTCTGACACACCCCTCTCAGTCCAGAGCAAGACTGAACATCTGATAAATATATTGCGCAAAAAGATATAATTGAGCACCGCTCTAAAATCATCAAGACAAACTGATTTGACTCTAATACCATATTAAAAAATACCTAACTCATCTCCAAAAGTTAACTTAAAAAAAAGAAATTTGTATACTATTATATATTATTTAATACTCTTATAAGTGTAGGCTTCCTCACAAGTTTGCCTTCGGTATGTATTTCGTGAAAAAAAATCCTTGTGTGATTGGTTGACTTTTCACGCGGAATCTTTCAGTTTTAAACTTACTTATTTACTAAATCTCCTTTCGGAATGCCTAAATCCTTTATGATAATATGTATGGGGTTTTAACCCCAAGTCCTACTACTTACGTCTCATTTTTACTTTTTTGTACTAAAAAAAAGAATCAATAGGTCGAAAAGGCCAATATAATTTATGAAAATCTAATCAAACATTTGCTTATTTTTTAATTATTAATTTATTAAATACAAAATTTAGTGTGTGTATATATATATATATATATATCTATATAAAAAAATGCTTACAAACTTTTAGTTATGGAAAGAAAATATAAATTTTGACCTCAAAAAAATTGGTTGATAAAGTTGATAAAATTAATGTATAGCAAATTATTTCGATTCGAAGTAAGTATATTAAATTTATTTTAAATAATATAAATGAATCATATAATTAAAATAATTTAGATTGATTTAATTTAAGTGTTGACAATTAGGCTATGGGGTATGGATTAAAGATTGCAAAACTATGATAAGAAAGTCCCATCTATTGCAACGAATCTAAGAATATAGAACCTACTCAATGACTCGAAGGTGTATAGATTCAATTTACAAGTTATTGCATCAATACAGAGATTTATCTAATACGTATCTAAAATATAGCGGCTATAAATTCTCCGGTCTTAAAAATAGAAAGAATTAAACTGCTACTCACTTAAATTTTTTCAAAAAATATAACCAATCAAGAGAAATATTTAATGTCGAAAACTGGACATGAAATGACCTCACCAACTTCACGGATGAAATGTTCTTAGCAATCACTACGTTGAAAAAACGCCTTTACGAAATTAGATTCGAGTTGGATTGAAGCATGGACAAAAAGTAACATGTTGAGATTTATAACTATGGGAATATAGATTGGTGATATTTAAAGACATGTAAAGGGAATAAGGTATATTCCTAGTATCATATGGTTCCCCATATTCGACAAAACAACAATCATGTGTCCTTAAGGGTGGTCCAGGTAATTGAGTTTTCAAAAGCCCCCTAACTTATTTATTTAAAAATATTAAATAGAATAATCGACTGAAAATATAAATATACTAAAATTTACAAATATTTATTAGATCAAATATAATGCACTGATAATTTTTTTAATGAAAAACAACAATTATCTAACTTCAATGTATAATTTCCTCAAGTGGTACGATTCTGTCAAGACAATCCAAATAATGCAATTATGAAATCGATCTAGAACATCAAAAACTGATGTGATCCACATTTTACTGTATATAACTATATATGAAACATAGAAAGTGACGAGATTATCCTCTATATATATCTAAACACACACGCAGTCATAAGGTGATAAGGTGACTTGCAAACTACAAGACACCCAAAGTTGGTCCAAAGGTAGTTAAACATAATGCTATAGTTTAATCAGAGGAGAAGCCTAAGATTCGTCATGTATCCTATGAGATCAACCAACAGAAGATTTTTCAGATTATGGATATAAATGCTCCGGTGAGTGAAGGTGGGGAAAGAAGCACATGGGAACATGTGCACTCATTCACAGGGCAACTTGGCTGGAACTTGACAACAACTACTAATGTCACAGCAATTAATGGTCCCCAAAAGATTGAATTAATTGACCCACTTATGCGACTTACACTGTTGCCCTGATCCGAGGAGATGTTCCACTTTTTAAAGTAGCTTTTCGCCACATAAAGGCAAAAGCTACTGCTTCCTGGGGTCAATTAGGTTTGGTTTGTTTCAATGCATAACCAATTCACCTAACGTTTCTAGTTGCCCTATTACTACATTATTGATCTTCTTATTGGAGTTTCAATTACAGTTCTTGCAATAATTTACTACGATTCAAATTTTGTCTCGTACATATATTCTAGGTTGCTTTAGTCTCAAAATTTGGCCAAATGCAGATCTATACAACACTTGTGGGTAAATTGGAAGAATATAATAGTTTGGTTTTATCGGGTAAGCAAAACTACAGATTCTGTTTTACGAGTTGCAGAATGTACTCAAAAAAGTATGTATCACGTGCTATAAAAAATTTCATATGCATTTGTTAACTGGAAATGGAGAACTTTTGCTTATTGAACAGAAAATTTCCTCTTAATTCTAATTTTTAGGCTATCATAGGCAAATATATTTTCTCAAAAAGTAAGAGGTCAAAAAAGAAAAGCGTAGGTATACTAAATAGAACATAAGAGCTTACATGTACATTCTCCAAAATTCTTTTCCCCAGACAAGTTATATTCCTGTCATTGCATGTACAGAACGGCTTACCACCGAAAGTATAGGGTCATCTATGTAATTTCGACATGCGCCCCTCGTGCCTTACTGCAATGAAAAGAAAACTTTAATAAGTCCAGCTGTGTTCTCCCCAGAAAATAAAAAATTCACATGATTTTACTAAGATACAGAAGCTTCTCTACTTCAGTTTTTTTTAACTCCTGTAACGGTTTCGTTTCAGTTTTGGATCCAAGTCAACCTCGGGTCTCATGTCCGAACTCTCTGAACTGTCTTAATTGTAAACTACAACTATAAACTTCTTGTTACTTTCTGGTTGTCCTTGGGTCTGGGAATTTGTGATAAACCTTACGTTGATTGTTTGGATCCAGACCTAGAAGACAAAATTTGCCACAAGTTGTGATAGGGAGCCTTTCTATGAAGATTCTGTGAGCATCCAGGGCAAAGTCTAGAAATGTTCAAGTCATGGAGGGTCGAAAAGAAAAAGATCAAAATGGTCTTCAAATTGCAGTTTCAGGCAACCCAGGTACTACTGTTTAACCGACAAACCTTGTCATTGAATCATAAGTGGGCTTGTTTTAACCACATTGGTGGCCTTGTTAGTAGATAGGTAATTGTAGTGGCGTATATTCTGTTGGCAATTTCTTTAAGTTTCTCCCATAATTAGTAGACAAGTGGTTACCTTGTTTAGGATCTACGTTTCAGGTGCCAGTGTTGAAGAAACCTACGTTATTTGTATCTCTGATGCCAGCGGATGCTGGAAAGCCAACATTCAAACTAGTGAAGACCGCAGCTCAGGATGGAACCTGTACATGGGAAAAGCCTGTTTATGTAACGGTGAAATTTGTGAAGGAGCTAAAAACTGGAAAGGTTCATGAGAAGATATATCATTTCATTGTTTCCAGTGTATGTTACAAGTAACTCTCTCAGAGATTTTTCCTATTTTCTCTCAGTTTAAATTTGTTAACCATCATAGTTGATATATGTTTCATGTAATTTTCGCAGGGCTCATCAAAATCGGATTATCTAGGTGAAGCTTCTATTGATTTTGCAGAATTTGCCGATGAAGCTGAGCCAATGACCGTTACTCTCCCTCTAAAGTTCGCAAACTCTGGAGCAATTCTAAATGTTAGTTCTAGCTTTCTTGACTAGCTCTTGACCCCCCAACTCAACACCCATACGAACAACGAATTTTAACTGATTGCCTCTCTTGGCTGAATATAGTTCTTTAAATTCAAATTTATTCATTTACGGTTTTTTTGTCTTTCACTGACTCGAACTCAACATTGGAGCAGGTGACAATCCAAAGGATAGAGGGAGGAATTGATCAAAGGTCAAGATGAATACCCGCTGCTCATTTAGCATACTGTGTCCTGTTTTTGTTGTGATTTACTTCCTTGATTGAATTAAACTGTAAACCCTTTTTCTACAAGTATGACTGATAGTAGGATATAATCTCAGATACATTAAGGACACTGGAGAATCCAATGATGTAAGCATGAAGAGCCAAATGAACCAGAAAGACAGAGATAATAAAAGTTTTGCTGAAGTAAGGTCTAATGTCATCTGTAGTCGCTCTCTCTTGCAGGACAGAACTCCAGGCTAGTTTATATTGGATCTTAAAGATAGCCTATTGTACAAGATTATAACTAAACCATTTCTTAATCATATGACAGGACGGGAGCTTGGAGAATGAAGAAGAGGGCAGTTTCAGATCAACTATGGGCTCAAACCTTATCACTCCAAAGAATCGTTTGCATCGAAGATCAAACACAGAATGGTCGCTGGTTTCAGCTTCAGATGGAAGTTTATTTGACTCGACAAACAGTCTTGAAGAAAATGTTCGAAGAGAATCACAGGACACTTCAAGCGATACTGTTGAAAAACTCAAAACCGAAATAGCCAACCTAATAAGGCAATCAGACTTAACAGAACTGGAAATGCAGTCTTTGCGGAAACAGATTACGGAAGAGAACAAAAGAGCACATGAGTTATCAACACAGATTGCAGACCTCAAAAAGGAGAAAGATGCACTCGAAGTAGAATGTGAAAAGCTCAAATCCTCGCAGAAATCTGTTGGAGGAGAAGAATTGCTGAAACAATTGCTAGCTGAGAACAAGGACCTTAGGGTTAAGGTAGAAGAAATCAGGCGAGAACACGTTCATGAAAAGGATACTAAGACCAATCTTCAAACGCAACTCCAGAAAACACAAGATTCTAATTCTGAGCTGATTCTTGCTGTCCAAGATCTTGATGAAATGTTGGAGCAAAAAAATATGGAAATATCTTCTCTTTCCAACAAGCTAGAGTTAAGAAAGAATGAGGTTGAGACTAGGTGCAAATGCAATGTGAAAGAGTATGAAGAACAACTAGCAGTCGTTGAATTGGAGAGGATAGATGGCCATAAACACAATACCAGTGAATTAGATGAACTGAAGCAAAAGATCACAGACCTGAGTAATGAAATAGAGATGTACAGAGAAGACAAGGAAAAAAAAGAGAATTATATTCAACGACTCATCCACGACTATGAGGACTTGAAACAGGAAAATCATGTTATCTCTTCCAAGTTAGAGCAAAACCAGATAGAAGAACTAAGGAAACAGCGCGAATGCGCTGAATCTGCAGCCACAATCACAGAACTTGAGTTGCAATTGCATAGGCTAGAAAAGAAGTTAAAGAAGCAAGCACAAGAATTATCAGAATCCATGGTTTTGGTCAATGAACTTGAAAGCCAGGTCAAAGGATTGGAGAAAGAGCTAGAGAAGCAGTTAGAAGGGTTCGAAAATGATCTGGATGCCATGACACATGCCAAGATTGAGCAAGAACAGAGAGCAATCCGTGCAGAAGAAGCTTTGAGGAAGGCAAGGTGGAAGTATGCAAGTACAGCAGAGCGTTTACAAGAGGAATTTAAAAAACTTTCTGTGGAAATGGCAAGTAAGTTTGACGAGAGTGAGAGACTGACTATGAAAGCAATAGCTGAAGCGAAGGAGTTGCACTTGCAAAACAAAATTCTGGAAGACAAGCTTCAAAAAGTTGCTGCAGAGCTTGTACTAATTAAGGATCAGAACAAAACAAGGACGGAAGAGCTATCGACTCATTCAGATATAAAACCCAAACTCGTAGATCAGATGTCCCTGGAAGTAGAATATATGTCGAAGCAACTGCAAGATGTTAAGTGTGAAGAAGAAAAACAAGAGGCCTCCACGACAGAAATTCAAATGCCCATCAAAGAAAACAATGATGTCACTAAGCATTCAAAGCAAGATGTTCAGTTAAGAAATCAATTGGAACAAATGAAAATATCACTTGAAGAAACATGCACCCTGTTAGAAAGTTCAAAGAGAGAAAGGGACGAACTGCAAAGAAATTTTGAATTGGCTAAGAAGGAAGCTGGAAAAACGCAAGAAGAACTATGGATCTTAAGGTCATTTAAGGAGGAAAAGGAGACAATAATCAAGGACATCTTATCGGAAATGGAAAGCCTTAGAACTCAGCACAAGACATTAAAACATTGCTTGTCCAACGAAGAGCTTCAGAAAGAAACACTTGAAAAGAAAATCCTCCGATTGACGGATGAGCTGCAAAAGGTAAACGAGCTGGCATGTGATGAAGGAAATGATAATGCGAAGAAATCAGTGGAAGCAACTACCGTACAAGATTTACCACAGTCAAAGAGGAGCACTGCAAAGAGAAAGCCGACTACAAAAGAAGATGCTATACCAAAACTTGAAAGGTATAATTGAGGTCTTTTCTTACACTTCAAATTACTTGCGTTCTTGAAAAATTTTGGTGTATCCACTAGAATTCCTCATCCTTCGTTGTGATAAGTAGATAAATCTCCCTTTTGTCTTGACAATGTTCTGATTTATGTTTTTATTACCGCCTTTTGGCTTTGTTTTAAGTTATGTTTTGACTGAAACTTCTAGCACTATCCTGACAGGGATGAATCTGACCTTGCTGAATTTTTGGACGAAATCGCTCTGCTAAAGGAAAGAAATCTATCAATGAAGACTGAGTTAAAAGAAATGCAAGAGAGATATTCTGAACTGAGCCTCAAATTTGCTATGGTAGAAGGCGAAAGGCAACAGCTTGTCATGACCATACGCAATCTCAGGAATGGGAAGAAGAACTAGCTCATCCTTTGTGTAAGACATTCGTAACAGAACTGAAGCAGAGCCGAAGAAGTTATTGAAGAGTTCGCCGTGCAGCGAGTCTTCTTCCTCAAGTATGAAAATGTAATTGCAGCTAATTTAACATTCCAAGAAGTAATGAACACAAACCTTTACAGTAAAAGTCTGTTTTGACTCGTTTAGTAACTCCTAATTCCAACTTATGCCAGACACAAAGGTGAAATGGATTAAGCACTTCTAACTGTAGTTAAATGTGGTTAAATTTATGTTACACCACGTAAAGGAAAGGTTACCAGATTTCCGGGAATGGATGTACAGAATTATTAGTAAAGGCTACAGCTTCAACTAAATCATGCATCATAACTAGCGATAGGTATTTAAAGTTAGAAGCTTGCGATATCACAGCCGTGTTCTGACCAACAGAAAGAGACCAATACATAGCATTCAGCAGAAAATCTAGAAGAATAATGAGGATTGGTGTAACGTACCTCTACTTTGATGCATTTCACATCAAAATTGCCTCTAATGTTCGAATTATCGACTGCGCAACCTTTTTTTGGGACTCTGCGCACTTCCATCGGTCCAGACCAGCTTAGTTTGTTTTCCACTCTCCGTTGTAGCGAAAGATAGAGCCTGCATAGTATTGTCACCAAAGTGAGTTTCTATCAGCACACCCAAGAACAGACATGTACGAGGAGGCGTGAGTATCTCATACCTGTCTCGATCTCTTATCAGCAGGTGTCCATGTTGGAAGTATGGGAGCAAGCGTTCTTTCATTCTTGGACAAGCATGACATTCTTGTAGACTGCTTTTGCTTCTTTTGCTGCTGTATCTTCCTTGAACCGTTGCCTCCCTTGTACCTAAAAAACTCTAGAATAGAAGGGCTTCTTCTCTTAATAGCTTTCGGTAAACTTGACGTAAACCCAACACTTGGGCTAGGGGTATTAGCTGGAAGGGAGTTTTGCCGCAATTTACTCTTCTCCCTGATTCTATTCAGGAACTCTATTGTCCAGGGTGAACCTGGCTGCAAATGGGTAGAGTGAATTGCTTTGGAAAGCGGTGTTACACCATCATGTGATATTTGCTCTTTAAATGATAACCCTTTTGAAGTTCCTGTAGATCGCTGAGATATGACATCACAGAAGAGCTTATTTTGCTGTTTGAAAGGCGGGTGATCTTTATGTTCACCAATCTCAGCAGGATCATTGTTTTCTAGCAAACTTTCACTGTCATATTTAGCAGTCCACAAATCTAACTCCAAGTCGATCTCGGAAGCCTTTGGAAAAGTGGGATAATTTCCCGCCGTTCTAGACTTTCTTGTTCTTGTGGATTCTCGCTCCATTTGGGTCAGCCAAGATGAGAAGTTCGCTGGAGGAACAGTTTTTTCTGATGAAGGACAATCATCGAGATCTATGATTTCACCGATAAACTCTTCGCATAGATTCTCAAATTGATTTCCGGTAGTTACTTCCTTTCGTTGCTTCTGATCCAACAACTTCTCGTTGTTTAATAACCGTGGCCCGGCGAGGTTGTGAGAATCGTTTGGCATAGACTCATTAGAGAAATCTACCATTGCTCCAATAATCTGTTTCTGATTTTGACAAGACCCATTTGTCATAGATTGATCAGGCCATTTAAACTCTTCAAACATCTCGGAATCCTTCGATATCCAAAGATGGTCTCGCCTAAATATTTCAGAATAACCATCCTTGTCAGTAGGGAATTTATTCAGCGGCTCAGACTGCCTTATCTGATCGACATTAATGTCCATCGTTTGATTGTTATAGACGTATTTTTGTCCTCTACTTTCAGAATCAACATTTAAGCGATGCTTCTTTGAATCAAGATAGGAAGACATGGAAGAAGAGCAATCTGTCACAACGGATTTAGAGTCTTCTCTTTCGCCATATCTACACACAGAACTGAAAAGAGCAACACTTTCATCAGGAATATGATAGCGCTGGACTGCAAGGATCCTGCGATCGTGTGACCACTCAAGAAATTCAATAAGCTTAACTCCAGAAGACAGAATTGCGTGGGCTGTCAATGTGTTGACTGAAGGAAAGTTGGTGAGAAATGATTCTGCCAGAGTTTCTGACTCCAACATTCTAGGATATAGGCAGGTCTGCTGCTTTGTGGCATACAAAATACTGCTTAAAATAATTTCATCTGTCAATTCTGATGAATAGGCACAAAAGAGCTGAAAATCTATTCCCAGGCTAGCTGCTGCTGCATAGAGTCCATCTGAGGATTCCATTACTGTAGACAGGAAGCCAATTTCACCCTCAAATACCTGCAGGATTGAACATATTAAAAATCACTTTTTGCATATAAAAAGTGATTGCAAGTAGCAGCTTCTGGCAAGAGCATTCCAAGAAAGACTTCTTCACAGTTCAAACACCATTCAATCTTGCTTTTTTTTTTTTTTTTGGTAAATTCATTCAATCTTGTTATGATATCCTCCATACCACTATATGTTATTTTAAACAATTTAAGAGTTATGTCTGCTTATTAAACCACAGTCAAACTCTCATACTGGATAGAGAACACCTGCATCTGGAAGCATGTTATCATGATAAAGACAGCAGAATCTGATGGAGCCACAAAAACACGACGATGATCAAGTTTTGATAGTCAATGATGAAAAACCTTTAAGTACAGAAAAGGCAAACTGAGGACAGAAGTTACAGTTCTTAATTAGTTATCATTACATCCAATTTGATAGTAATAGATTGAAATGGAACATACTCCAGCATACTATTGGGTTGACAGAAAGCACTCCCTTAGGAAAAAAAGGAAAACAAATTCAATTCTTCTCAAGACTTAATTACTCAACAAATTGAACAGGTTGAAGAGAAATCGTAGTTCATAATCAGTGATTGGTTGCAATTACCAGAATACAGCCACTGAAAGTAAAGCTCAGGCATGTCATAATGTTTGTAGCTATATTCTCGATGCACAATGACAAGCATGAAGAAGCTTCATAGTCGTCTGTTGCTTTCTTTCCAATATTCTTGCAATCATACCACACCAAGCAAATTGCAGAACTAATAATAAGATCCACAGGGAAATTTAGGTCACGCTCCACAACCTGTACTCCTTCCTTCTCCATCGCAAGAATTTTTTGGTACGTATTTCTTCTTGATACAATCATTTCCTTTTCAAAATTTTGGGTGTTGACAATAATTATGGTCCGAGGGAAAGAAGCGCCATTGCACTGAATCTGCTCAGATTTCATTACACTGGGCACGGGAAGAGTTGGCATTGGCATAGAAAAAGCTTCTGTTACATCTGAAGCTTTGGAAGACCTTAAACCATGCTTGTTCTCAAGCAAGATAGCTCTTTCCATGTTCTCCAACTTTTGGTTCTTTATCGCTTCTGAAGAAATAAGGGAAGGAGATTGCTCTTCCTGACATTGAATTGGTCAAATAAGTTATGGTTGTACAAGAATGAGCAAGCAGCAAAGAAATGAAAAAGTTGACAATATTGCCAGCCCGAGAAACCTAGCATTTTGAAAAGAGAAACAACTTAAGTGGTATATATGGAGTTGGGACCTAGATAAGAAGAGAAACAACAATGTATGCAAAGGTGTCTTTCGTTCAATTTTTTCTCAAAGCAAAAAGTTATATCAAGCATTAGCATGCCTAAACAAATTCACCTTAGAATCTGCAGGTGTAACATTAATACCAGGTGCCTCGACCATAGATTTATCTTTTTCCCTAGCTGTAGCTTTTCCAGGATTTAAGAAGAAATCAAGATCACTAAAGTGCAACATAGAATTGGACAAGAAGGGTGCCCTCTCAGCGTCATTTTCAGGCAATTGTCCTGCACCTCCTAGTTTTAGATGTTTGTCATCCAACGTCTTAGATGAATCGACTACCGGAGGCAGATTGTTCGAAAAGTAAGGCATATTTGGTAATTCCTCATATTCTTCTGCTTTTGGTGCATCTGGAGCATCAGGAGCATCATCACATAAAATAAAGTCCATATTTAGCGCTCCACTACCAAAAAATTCCTGATCAAGATCGTTATAGTGTGAAGTCAACTCCTCTTGATAAAAGGAGAGAATTCTAATGCTTGAATTATCTTCCTCTAGAAGATGCCAGTCCAAGTAAATCCCATTAGATGCAGATATTGAATGTGGTTCAAGTCGAGTAAGCATCTCCTCGGCTATAGAGTATGATGACATCATCTTATCACAGTCAGGAAGTGTGGGTATGGGCATTGATTTAAATGTTTCATCTGCTAGAGTAAGCTCAGGACTAACAATTAATTCACTGAAATCCTTGAAGTTCGTATCCTTCCTGAACATCAAAGGACATGTCCCCGGCTCATCTATTGCTTGCATTTCAAAGAATATTTCATAAAGCTGGCATGTCTCCTCATCAAGAAATGTGAACTCCTCAAAAACAGGTTTCGTAGACAGAAAACAATCTGTTGAATCATCTCTGGAGTGTACAGTATCTACCAAGCTTATTATGTCCACTCCAATGAATTTGTCGACACATGCCAACTCAGACTTATAGCATTGCTCCAGAGCATCATTTGAAAGAAAATCCAACTTATCATGATGAAGCGAACCCAACAGCTCCATCTGATCAATAACTGGAAAGTCCTTTGAAGTCCACCCTGAATACATATTCTCAAGAAATGAAACAAGTTCATCTTCAATGGAGCGCTCTGTGAAGGTTCTAAGACTGGTCTCGTCAACTTCTAAAAGAGGAAACGTGTAATGGCAGAATTGTAATAACTTTTGATCAGAAGCGTCATCTTCCGGGGGACAACATGTTTCTTGGTCCACGCACTCCAAAGCAGCATCTTCAACCGAAAACACTGATGCTCGAGCCTTGTCATCATACTGAATTTCATGTGCCAGATTGAACAATTCCTGAAAGATAAGATATATATATATATATATATATATACTTTAATAAAATTTTTAGATAGAAAATTCCAATTCAAGTATCAATATAACCTGGAGAGAAATAGATTGGCATCTTTTACCGTGCACAATAAACACCACTAATGTAACAATTGAAAATAAGAGTTACAGAACGATCAGATACTCACCACACTGTTCTCAATCTCTTGAACTTTAGAGAAATTTTCTGTCCCTGACGCTTCCTCAGAAAAGCAAGGTTTCTCCTGAAAACAACACAAAATATGATAAGCATGAAATCACAACACTAGCATAGCAAAATGTATCCACAGCCGCATGCTTTAACTACTGCCATTTTACCAAGAACATGTCGACCTCTGGCTGCTCAAACTGGATAATTTCCAACCTGCGTCCATGCTTGTCATCCACAGTAATGTTTTCTTTCTGCAATTAAATACAACTTTAAATGAAAACCACAAAAACAAACATGAAGTTAAGATGTAGATACTATTCTTCTGCAGGACAATACCACAGAATCTTCATTTCTTTCGTTTAGGAACATCAAATCATCAAAGCTCAAAAGTTCAAGCTACTGAAAATTACACTTGCAGGAAAGTTAAGAAACCAAAAGTATATGATCCGAACAGAGTCAAACACTTTCAACTAAGGATAAGTTAAAGAAAGTTTGAATCCATTTGAGAATACCAGATTTCGACAAACTAACCAAGCTCAAAAAGGACCAAAAAAGACTAAAATTAAGATCACTCGTTTTTCACAGAATAATTGTCAAACTGATGTTATACGGAAACCGAAACGCATCCTAATCAAAACCAAGGATCTAAATTCCGCAGTTTACCTCGATAGCGCCTAGATTGTCATTTAGAAGACAAAAACGATCGAGATCTCCAAAATCTACGTCTAGAAGCTGAGGAACTACTTCGTTAACAAACTTCGAGAGAGCTGCGTCAATCGGAAATTCATCGATCTCTCGAGGAAGAGCATCTACTACGGGACCGAAATTACTGAGATGTTCTTCGAAGTTGACGAGACCCGGAGTAGTTAAGTTCACGAGTGGGAGATTGAGGAAGCTTAGGGTTTTGATGGAAGCAAAATGATCGGTGTTGAGGAATCGAGTTCGCATCAGTTCAGAAAATGAGTTTTCGAATATGACTTTGAAATTTGGCGCCTCAATTTACCGGCTGGCTTTCTTATATATATACCGTTTCAACCTCGCGAGAAAGTTTGGGCCATTTTGTATATATTTTCTATTCTTTTGGAAATTATATGTTTTTATATTTTTATTAGAAAAAAATCATATATCAAAATTATCAAAAATAAATTTTCACACTCTTTCATTTCGTAAATAATACAAAAGAAATTGTAAAAATTTTAAATTAATTCGGTTTTAACTTTTTTGTTTGATTTATTTTAATAATTTTTGTTGTTAAAAATCGATCAATTTATTAATTAATTGATCGAGTTTTATAAATTATAAATTCTTATAAAACTAAATAAATAAATAAATTTTATTTAATAATTTCTTTTTTAATTAAACTTTAATTTTTTTGATACACAAAAAAACAATATCTTTCAATTATATTTCAAATTCTTTAATTTTATTCAATTTAATAATTGTTTAAACATCAGACTTTATCAATTTTTAAAACATGAAGTGCATCTGTGATATTATAATCGCAATTATAACTATATCAATAATTTAAAAAGTCAAGTTATATTTTATTTTTTATTTTTTTGGAATAAGTAAAAGCTTTATTTATCCAAGCAGCAAAACTGCAACACTACAAACCGACCAACAACATTACAACCAGAAACA
>JANTPM010000007.1:33096556-33108235 GCA_025434745.1 Erythroxylum divaricatum
AACAAACTTTCCTGCATGTCATGCGCGATTGTCCCCGCGCTCGGAGCTTGTGGCTCGCCTTTCCCGGCCAAGCACTTTCTCCGCCTTTCTTCTCAGCCCACGGCCCTGATTGGCTCTCCCTTAATCTTCAATGCCATCAACAGATCTGTGGCTTTGACTGGTCCACCATCGTTGGGACAGCTTGCTGGTTTTTATGGTTTTGGCGGAATCGAGCTCTTTTTGACACTCAGTTCTCTTGGCCCACTTCTCCGGTCCATTGTATCCTTCGATACGTCCAGCAGCTTACTCTAGCCGTCGTCTGGCAAGAGCGCACCGTCCCTGGGTGGCGGCCACGACAAGAACAATACATTGGCTGGACTCCTCCGTCCAGGGGGTGGGTGACGCTGAACACGGACGGGATGAGCAAACACAACCCCCGAGTGGCCTCCGCCGGTGGTCTCCTCCGTGGACCTATGGGTGCCTGGATTGGCGGCTTCGTCCACAACTTGGGCTGGTGCTCCTCTTTCACTGCAGAGCTGTGGGGAGTTTTCACTGGCCTACACCTTGCTTGGGACCTGGGTTACCGCCGAGTGATCCTAGAAATCGACTCTCAGGCAGTGTTGACTTCTATTTTTGACACAGCCTCCCGCACTTCCTCGGCCAATCCCCTCATCCTTGGCATTTACGCCCTCCTCACCCGCAACTGAACGGTCCTCCCTCGCCACATCTACAGGGAAGCCACCCGGAGTGCCGACTGGCTCGCCAACTTTGCTGCTTCCTTTAATATTGGCATTACCACTTTTGTCACTGCACCCCACGGGTGCCTTTCGATCCTACTCGATGATATCGTTGGGATTACCTTCCCCCGCTTCATTATGTAATAGTTACCTCCCTTTTATGCAAAGAAAAAAAAACGTTATTTTATCTTTTTACGAAAATATATAATAATTTTGTATAGGCCGGCTCAGCCCATTATCATCATTAATTATCAGCCATGAGAGAGCTCCAAAGAGAATTTCCAACCCATGTGTTGTCCCTGAAACTTCTCTTTGTTCTCCGTGTTTGTCTGTCCTCTTAATGTGTCTGTCTCCCAAAACTAAGGATCTCCCAATCTCAGTTTTTCCTATACTCTCCCATTTTCTCCTTCTCTTTCTCTTCCCTCTCACACAAGCCTCCTCTGCTGTCTTCCTAGGACGACAACATGGTACTCTCAGTATTTCTTTCTCTTGTCTCTTTATTGTGTTTGATTGATGATTAATGAGAAAAGGATTATGTTCTTCTTCTTCTTTTTGATTTATCTTTTAAATTACCATATTGCATTGCTTCAAGAGCGTATTAATGTTCAACAATGGATTCCCTAACCAAACTTGGTTTCTAGTCATTATGTTCTTGTTTGCTGCTATTTATGTTTTCCGATTAATGTCTACTTCGTGTTTGAATAAATCACTTGACGAAAACTCGCATGTTCAAATCCTGTTTGAATGCATTCATATATATGATGAAAATCATGTGGTTTATGCATTTTTCATTGTTAGTTCAAAACTGAAACATTTTGGGTTAGGCAAACTCGGCGTCTGGAATGGCTGTGGAAGATGACTGTAAGCTCAAGTTTTTGGAACTGAAAGCCAAGAGGAACTACAGGTTCATAGTCTTTAAGGTTGAGTCTCAGCAAGTGGTCGTAGATAAACTTGGGAGTCCCCAAGAAACCTACGACAACTTCACTGCCTGTCTCCCTGCCGATGAGTGTCGCTACGCCGTCTACGACTTCGACTTCACCACCGATGAGAATTGCCAGAAAAGCAAAATTTTCTTCATTGCTTGGTACTCTCTCCTCTTACATAACTACACTTAGTTTTACGTTGAACATTAAACATACGATTATGTACATTACGACTCTCCTCAAATTCCTACAAAGTAGGAAGTTTTGTACAATGGTATGTTGAGTTAATATTTTCTTTTAGGATAGAAGACAAAACCTTCTTAGAAAAAGTTTTCGATTTTTAAAAATATTTTCTAATTTCTAATTTTCTAAAATAACTAATCATTTCAAAATTTCATTAATAATAATAATAATAAAATAATGAACATTATATTTGTACTAATCAAATATTATTTATACAACAAATTAGTAAATTTTTAAGATTGAACTGAACTAATATTAAATTTAACTCAAACTAATAATTTGTTATAATTATTTTTATATTATTAATTTAAGTCAAATTTAATTAGTTCATATTATTATATTAGTGATATATGATTATTTCATGTTTAATGTTCATATAATAACTCAATTTAACTTAAATCTAACTTAAAATAATAACTTATTATAAATATCTTAAATTATTAGTTTAAACTTAGATTAAATAAATATGATTGTATTTAAGATTTAAGCTAAGATATCGTATGAGTAACATTTGATTAGTCTGTCTGTAAGGTTAAGGCAATATATATTTTATTATTATTTTTTTTAGAAATTTAAAATAAATAATTTTAAAATTTAGTTTTTTTTAATTTTAAATATTAGGGAGAAAAAATCATTGTCTCTATCTTATTTATCATGTGTTTGTTTCCATTTTGAAAGAAATTAACACAAGTTCATACATTTCTTTAAGTCTTCTATCTTTTTCCCGACAGAAAACTTGAGTAGTGTGGCGTCCCCTCAGGGAAAAGATGAAGCAGGACTTGTTTTGACATGTTAGAAACAGGAACATGTTTAAGCTGAAAATGAAAAACTAATCTGAACAACAGATACATTCAAGGATTAGATCAAATTACTTATCTCTGTTGTTGAAACTTTTTCTTGCAGGGCACCTGATGCAGCTAGGGTAAGAAATAAAATGGTGTATGCAAGTTCCAAAGATAGATTCAAGAGGGAACTTGACGGAATTCAAGTGGAGTTGTAAGCTACAGATCCAAGTGAAATAAGCATTGACATTATAAAAGGCCGAGCACTTTAGATGTGATGTGATTTACTCAATTCTCTTATTAATTTGTCCAAAATTCCTGAGCGTTTCCTGAGAAAATTACATCTTTTGGTCATCAATGTTCTTTTGTTTTTGTAATTTTTTGCTTTCTCGTGTCAGTGTAATGTTGGTTTCTGCATACCATTAATGCAAAATAATAGTCTTTAAACTTCTTGCAGGTAAGCTTATCGTTGGAGCATTTTATTGAATATTCATCAAGCCAGTACCATGAATTAAAGAACAAATCAACTTTGGTTTTGTCATGTTTCTACTTAATAACTATGATCAAGGACATAAATAGGGTTGGCAAATTGGGTCTTGCCCAATTCAAAATCAACGGATTAGGGTTTGAGTTGACATGATTTTAAGTTAGGTTAGATAAAAGTTTGATTCAGATTTTGGTTACTCTCGTAAATATATTAAATATGATATTATGTAAGGATAAGATTGCATACTATCAAACTCTCTTTAAATCCCGTTTCGCTGTAGAATTTTGGGATATTCTCGTTATATTTTAAACCTCAGGCTAAAACCCGACCATGTTCTAAAGAATCAGGCCAAGTCGAGCTGCTGCCATGCCTGCTCTTTAAGAGGCATTCAGTAATTTCAGTGCATGTGCATGAAGACTAATTACTACATCACAGGTTTAAAAAAGCAGAAAGATGATGGAAGCTATGACTCCTGGTCTCTTATTATCACACAATCTTAATAGTAAACAAACACATACAATAATTTGCGAACCCACCTAAGAATAAAACCAGCTTAACCTAAGTACTCCTGTGATTAACACACGTAATGGATCCTCTGATTAGCTAGTCATGGTCGTCGTTTCGGTCGACCGACCCAACCCGCCTACCGGAATCCTAGATGAACTCCATAATTACTTAAAGTGATTCTCTATGTCTTATTGTTCTTTGTCCCGCGAACTAAAAAGGTGCAATTGATGGTGCGACACCATACTTCACAGCGTGTACTGGTCCTGGTGCAACCACACCTCCGCTTCTGATCTCTGCCATCAATTCTCTACGTGCACTCCCCTCTTGAGCCTCGCATAATTTGGGTAAGAAAACACCTGCAAGAAACCACAAAAACGTTCATCAGATTAATTCGACTTACTTGAACTTGACGGAGCTAAAGAAGAAGAAGAAGGAGAAGGAGAAGGTTTTGTTGTGCTGTGTTTGTTGTGTTTTACCTTCTCCTGCAGCGAGATTGAAGTAAAGATCAACGACATTAGGGCAACTGTCGTAGCACTGATGAGAGCAGAGATGGCGAGTGAAGCCTGTGTCGAGAAGTGAGTCTGAGGAGATTCCGAGTGATTCTCTCTCGAGCCCGCATGATCTGATACATTCGTTAGTTTCGATCCAGTTCTTCAACCTGTCAGCTTCGATCTCCGACGTACGGCAAATGTAAGCTTCTCTTCCACTCTTCCTGACGTGTTTCTCCAACACACACCGCTTGCCGGAGCCTGAGACGGCGAAGGCGCATGTGTTTTGGTCCAGTTTCTCGCATGTTACTTCACCTGAAGACATATCATATACAAATTTTTTCATGCTAGGATCAAAACCCAGTTGGTATAGAATCAGATCTTTTAGTCAGAATCACTTACCGAGAGTGCCTGGTACAGAAAGTGCAATGACAAAAGCCGCTAGTAACAGGGTCTTAAAGATGAAGTTACAAGCCATGGCTGTGTTCAGAGATGAGAGTTAAGAATTGGAATAGAAGTGGTTGCGGAGATACGGGAACATGACTTACCCTTATATATACTCGTTCGCATGACACTGCACCCATATTCACTCAATTAAGCAGTCAATCACGAGCCGCTATCAATGGCGGATGGACGGACCAAACGTTGAACCCAAGATGACCAGAAATTTAGAAGAGCGAGGTTTGGCGTCTCCTCCTATAAACGGCTTGTTTTTAATTTACCAATTGCAAATAACACGAGGCAATCAGATGTCAATTATTAAGAATATTACATACGTAATTACAAATAATACAAAATCAAGAGTAAAATATATATCCATGATCTTAAAATTCGGTAAAATAAAACTATAAATACACATAATATAAATATCATATGTGAATTAATTAAATATCACTAATATTAAATTTAACTTAAATTAATAATTAAAATGAATTACATTAAATAGTTAATTTAATTGATTCGGTTCAAAAATCATTATATAATTAACATCGGATTAATTCATATTTGATGTTTATAATTCGAAATATAAAAGAAGGGTTTTTTAAAAACTAAAAAATATAATTTTTTATAATTTTAAAAATCAAGAGATTTTTTAAAATTTATCTTTTACCCCAAAATTAATAAGGATAAATTTCAATAATGTTTAAAAATAATTTTATTTTTATATTTATTTGCACTAAATTGAACTAATCTAAAATTCGATCAATTCATATTTAATTTACTTGATTCTAAAGGTTAAGTAAAATATAAGCTGATAATAAAAATTAATTTAAAATTAACGTATCAAAATTAAGTTTCAAAATCATATTGCTTTGAATCGTCTCAAGACTTATATACACCGTGACATTGAGTCACCTCTTGAAGATGAGATCAAGCCGGGCTATTTGTCAACCTTATGAATTGTCTAATACCAAATGATAGACCGTCAAAGACTTTGAACATAAACCTTCCAATCTTATAGGATTGAAACTATCAATGTGTATCAAATTTCTTATTACTAATAGGCTTATTGTCGTTAAACTTTTGGCTCCATATGAAATTATGTTGACTTGTGAGTTAGAACATTTTAAACGCAAACAAGAACAGGAACAACACAAAAGAAAATTCTTGGTCCAAAATTTGGAATCTTGAATGGTTTAGAATGTTAATATATATTGTCATATTACATCCAATATTTTAAAAACTAAACCGGATATAAAATCGGTAAGACAAGAAATTTAAGGTTTAAAAGGTTCAATCCGAATTAGACTGACATGAAATTGATTAAAGATTGAATAAAATTGAAGAATTTGAAATAAGATTGAAAGAGACTGTCTTTAATTTACAATTTAATTAAAAAGGGAGACTATTGATTGAAAATTAATCAATTAATTTTAGTTTATAAAAAATCGATCAATTAATTAATAAATTGGTTAATTTTTAACAATAAAGTTTATTAAAACAAATCAAACTGAGAAATTGAAAACCGAATTAAAAAATCAGTTGATTCAAAAATTTGACGGTTGAATAGTTCGAGCCAATTCAGTTTTTTTTAATTAATTAATAAATTGATCGATTTTTAACAACAAAGTTTATTTAAGTAAATCAAACTGAGAAATTGATAATCGAACTAAAAAATTAGTTGATTAAAAAATTTAACGATTGAACCGCTCAAACCAGTTCAAATTTTTAATAATATATTACAACAATATGTATGGAATTCTTGTCAAATTTGGACAATTTTCTTAAAACATGTCTAATTCTGTTCCTTTTTTATACGGGAATAGAAAGAAAAACTGATGCTATCCTATGTCAAGACAAAAAAGGAGTAAAGGACTTCACAAAATCACATGTTTTGAATAAGTACATTGGAAATTGATTAAGGTTTGAACATTTTTTATGTTTTGGTCCTGAAAAACACCAAAATAAGATCAAATGTTAGATAGAGTTAAGTCGAATTTGTCAAACTACTCGAGTTTTAGACGGCAACTATGATATATCAATCAAGCATCTGCAATGAAAAAAACGATGTCTTAATAGTATTAGATTTATTATTTAATTTTTAGTTATTTATTAAAATTATTTCGTAAATTTAATATGTATCAAATAATAATAATTACGATTTTTGTCAATAAAAAATTAAACTTGATATTTCTTTTAATAATAAAAGAATTTGTAGTGCTTATTTTTTAAAGTCCAATCAAGAACCAAAAATTTTAAAAAATTCACAGAAGGGCCCAACCGGGTTCGAACCGGTGACCTCTTGATCTGCAGTCAAATGCTCTACCACTGAGCTATGGACCCTTGGATGGTGTGTCAACTAACCCAGTAGTAAATATTGAATGTATAAAAAACTGCACAACGTAGACCAAGACCGACCAACAATGGCTACTCAGTACAGCGTCAAATTTGCCCTTCACCTCATCACCAATCTTTTTGGCAATCTGGTCAATGTTTGTAAACTATCTCTGCATCTCTTTGTGTGTATCCTGTGTATATGTACACCTAAATACATACGTACTTACATATATCATATATAATCACTATTTATCTTTTCACGTGTTAGCAGAAAGTGTGCAAATGTCTGGCCCTTTACGCTGTACTAGGTTGGATATAAAGTTTTTAATATAATTGAATGATTTATAATAGAATAGAACATAAATAAGTGTAATATTGTAAATTTCTTATTTGGAATGGATAAAAGGTTTTATAATGTAATGTAGTAAAATGTTGCTTGGATGAAGAATTTATAATATAATATAATGTACAGTTCTTTATCATTTTACATTACATCCTAAATCTCATAAATTGAAGGTTTTTCATTTTTACTATTTAGGATGTAATGAGATGTAACATGATCATTCTCTTCTATCACATTTTATTTTATTCCATTATAAAACTCCAATCAAATATAACCTTAGTCTCCACTACGTAGTCCAATACACGGAGCTCTCGAAGACTGAAGTTAATAACAGTTTCTTGGAAACTAATGCAGAAACATGTTTTATTGATATTTGAATGAAGCTATTAGTTTGCTCCGGTTCTTTAGGCTCAAGTTGCTATTTTTTCACAGATGTGTTTCTAGCCATAAGTAGCGTAGTAGTGGAGTAGTGTGTCCTTGTTTTTTGTTAAGCTGTTATTTCTTTTGTGTATAAAATGCTTTGATCAGATGAATGAAAATTGCGTCAGTTTTGTCCATTTTGTTCTTGTCAACTACTTGTTTGTTAAAAGTTCTCTTATAGTTATTATATTTTCCAGCAATCTATTCTCCAACATTTGACAGTTTTTTTTATGTAGCCTATTCTTCAACATCTGACAGCTATTATTTTCAGCCTATTCACTAACATTTGGTATCAAAGAAGGTTCGAGCAAGCGTGGCCAACAACACTAGCATGAATCCATTGTTACCTACAATTCCAATCTTCCAAGTGACATTTGGAGCACAAAAATGAAGACATTATTCATGTCCCAAAATGTGTGGGACTTAGTGGAGAATGGTTATACAGAAGCTGGATTTACCATCGAAACTTTATGAGAAGTGTAGAAGAAAGATGCAAAAGCCTTATTTTTTATCCAACAAGTAACGGACGAGGCAATCTTCCTACTTATTTTATTAGCCACAAAATCAAAGGAAGCTTGGGATACTCTACAGAAAGGCTACCAAGGTAATGCTAAGGTGATTATTGTAAAACTTCAAACTCTTCATTAGAACTTTGAAGGTATATTCATAAAAGATTCTGATTCACTAGAAAACTATTTTTGCAAGATGACGGAGGTTGTGAATCAAATCAGAAAATTTGTTGAGATTCTACCTGATCAAAAAGTTGTTGAGAAAATTCTTAGAAGTTTGCCTAAGATATGTGATTATATTGAGGTTGCTATAGAAGAGTCAAAAGATTTGAGTACACTAACAGTAGACGAAGTTCTTGGCTCTTTTTATTCTCATAAAGACAAGATTGAGCGGTATGACAACAATACAGTAGAAAATGCTTTCCAAAGTAAGACATATTTTTTTTTTAAAGATGGAGAGTCAAGTGGCAGAGGTGGTTCCAATTGAGGACATGAAGGTCGATTTTCACGTGGTGGTAGAGGAGATAAAGGTAGAGGCCGCAATCAAAACAACAACCAACGTCCTAGCACTGATGATAGAGGTGAAAATTCAAACCCAAACCAGTGTTTTCATTGCAAAAAGTATGGACATATAGAGAGGTTTTGTCGATTTAAAGAAAGACAGGCCAATCTTGCTCAAGAAAAGGATGAGGTTGATACGAAGAGCATATTTCTAGCTTGTTATTCAGCCAAAGAATGTGTTTCGGGTGTGTGGTATGTAGATAGTGGTTGCAGCAATCACATGACTAGAAAACTTGATTTGTTCACTAAATTAGACAAGTCCGTGACTAGCCGGATAACTATGGGAGATGGAACTGTTCGTGAAGCTCAAGGAAAAGGTATGGTGAGATTAGATGCCTCTGTAATAAATTGTCTTGACAATGTTTTGTATGTTTTGGATTTGGATTCTAAACTGTTGAGTGTGGGGCAATTTTTAGTGGAAGATTATTCACTTATCATTAAAGATTTAACATCTTTTGTCTACAAAGATAAGTCAAAGAAACACCTTTTGGTTAAGGTTCCTATGAATAAAAGTAAATGTTTTCCTTTGAGTCTTGATGAAAAGTTGGCATTGAAATCTACCTTACTTGATGTGGGCATTTAAGCTTTAAAAGGTTGAGTTTTTTCAGTTTTATAGATATGTAGATATGGACATTTGAGCTTTAAAAGGTTGAGTTGTTTGAAGGAATATAATTTGATGCATGGTTTGCCTTTGATTAAGACTAATGATGTTATATGTGAGAGTTGTGTGGTCGGTAAACAACACTGGGATGCTTTTCCTAAAGGCAAGGCAAGGAGAGTTGAAAACCCTACTGCATTGATACATGTTGATGTTTGTGGATTAATGCAAACTCCATCACTCAACAACAACAAGTACTTTATTGTATTTGTTGATGAATTTAACAGAATGACTTGGGTGTATTTTGTTAAAGAGAAATCAAACACGCTACCAATTTGTAAGAAGTTTAAAGCACTTGTGGAAAAACAAAGTGGATAGCCCATGAAGATCTTAAAGACAAAAAATAGCGAAGAATTTGTTTCAGAAGAGTTTGACAGTTTTTGTGAAGAGTATGGCATTCAACAACAACTTACAGCTAGTTTCACACCTCAATAAAATGATGTGGCTGAACGAAAGAATATAAGTCTTATGGAGATGGATAAAAGTATGATAAAGGCTAAAGCTCTTCCAAAAAGCTTCTGGGTAGAAACGGTGCATATGGTAGCCTATATTCTCAACCGGAGTCCTACAATAGCTTTACAACACCAAACTCCTTTTGAAGCTTAACACAGGTAAAAGCCTAAGGTAACTCACTTTAAGGTTTTTGATAGTCTTGCTTTTGTTCATATTTCTGCCAAAAAGCGAACAAAGCTTGATGAAAATGGTGTAAAATGTATTTTTGTGGGGTATAGTGTGAAAAATTAGGGCTATAGATTTTACAATGATTACCCCAAGAAGTTACTAATTAGTTGTGATGTAGTGTTTGATGAAAAAAGCTCTTGGATTTGGGATGATGCACAACCCCATACTAGGTTTATGGAAAGTGATGATGAAACTCCATCTACTTTTGGTTAAGAAAAATGACAGCTCTAGTCCATCAACACCAATACCTAGTTCATCTATATCTTTTAGTTCATCTACACCCAATTCATCTTCCTCGGAGACACCACCAAGAAAATGGAGATCTTTAAATGAAATTTAAGCAGAAGTAGAGAGATTTCGCATGGAAAAAGTTAAAGAACCAATTTCATTTGAAGAAGTAGTGCAAGTGATAGAATGGTGTGATGCTACTGATGAAGAAATGAAGGCTTTAGAGAGAAACAGGACATGGGAAGTAGTTGAACTACCTTGCAACAAAGAAGCAGTGGGTTTAAAATGGATCTACAAGGTTAAACAAGGTAGATAGTTCAATCCAGAAGTACAAGGCAAGACTAGTCGCTTAGGGCTATATGTAATGCGAGGGAGTAGACTTTAATGAGACATTTGCTTTGATTTCGAGGTTTGATACTATCCGAGCTTTTTTAGCAATAGTTGCTTAATATAAGTCAAAAGTTTATCATTTTGATGTAAAAACAACATTTTTACATGGTTTTTGATGGTGTTTTGGATGAGGAAGTTTATGTGCAACAACTAAAAGGGTATGAAGTGACTGGTAAGAAAATAATGCGTATAAGTTGAAGAAAGATCTTTACGGCTTAAAGCAAGCTCTATGGGTCTAGTATGCAAGGATTAACAACTTCTTCAATACTCGGGGATTTCTTAGAAGTTCTAGTGAGTCTACTCTTTATGTTAAGACTAAAGCTGATGATATTTTGATGTTATGTCTTTATGTTGATGATCTCATTTACGTTAGTAATAGTGCTGTCACAATGAATAAGTTTAAAAATTCTATGGCGCATGAATATGAGATGACATATTTATGGTTAATGAGTTATTTTCTTGGACTTGAAGTGAAACAAAGTGATGGAATTTTCCTCACAAGAGAAATATACTAAAGATCTTTTTGAGAAATATAGGATGCAAGAATGTAATCCAGTGAAGACCCCATTGATTACAAACCAGAAGCTTAGTTTGAATGACGGTGAAGAGAAGGTTGATGTTCAAAATTACAAAAACTTAGTTAGGAGGCTGTTATATCTTAATAAACCTGATATCTCATTACTACTACTGTTCTGTCAAGGTTTATGCAAAGTCTAAGTGTTCAACACTTTGGAGCTGCTAAGAGGGTGTTGAGATATGATGGGAGTAGAAGTTGATGGTGAACCATGAAAAAGCTGACGTATGATCTAGGTTGCGGGAGGAAAAAGATCATGAATTATCTATACCAAACAGTATCGTAGCGATTTATGATGGAATAACGATGATTGTACATAAATACTGTTGGATCGCGTATGGCTTGAGTATTCACAATACGCTGTGGAAAAGACCATAATACAACATGAAGT
>JANTPM010000007.1:33142871-33171767 GCA_025434745.1 Erythroxylum divaricatum
GTGGTTCAGAAATATAATTTTAATTTTAATTATTATTTTAATATTTATATTAAACTTATATTTATTTATTATTAATTTATTATATAATAATAGACATTGATGTATTTTTGTTTCAATAATATATTTTATTTTTACTCATTTTTATAAGTTTTATTTCTTATTTATTATATACCGATTTTATAGCGGTTCACTATCGGTTGAACCTCTAAATCTTAAACCTTTCATTCGACCGGTTTAATGTCCGGTCCGATTTTTAAAATATTGGCTAGGATCAAACCGTGATTTATTTCCCTCACACAATATTGAGTCGGAGTGTGGGAACACCTAGAGCGGATGTTCCACCAAGTCCAAAGTACTTGAGTTTCTAGAACAACGGTTGAATTGACAAGCGCTTAATAATTAATGTCTGGAATCTGGATCATGAACTCTTCACAGCGTGACTCAGAGTACGGTTGGGAGAGAATAGATCGGCGGAGCGGAAGGAGCAATTTCAGAGTGGAAAAGCTCTTCAAATCAGTTCAATATCGTTTCGAAATCTAATGCTTCACGGAATCGACTAATTTGCACCGACCAAAAAAATCAATAAATAAATAATCCAACATTAGGAAATCTACGCATAACCTTATTTTTATTTAATAGAAAAATTATTAATAAATAAATAAAATATAAAATTCTCAAAACTATAAAATAAATCATTTTGATAAATTAAAAATAGAAACAATTATAATCTTTGAAATCACAGACGAATGGAAGTCTTAAATTTTTTATAACATGTACTATATTGTTAGTATATATCAATGTTTTAAAAATAAAATCGGTTCGATTAATTTAATAATGAAAATTTTCAATTGGTTAAATTTTTAGTTTAATTTTTTTTATTTGATTTAGTTTAATAATTTATGTTATTAAATACTGATCATTTTTTAATCAATCAATTAATTTTTGTAAGTTAACGAATTTTTATAAATCAAAATAAATCGATTAATTTTTATTTAACGGATTCTTTTTTAATTAAATTTTAATTTTGTAATAAATAAAGAATTTATTTCGATTAATTTTCAATTTTAAATTCCAGTATAGTTTTTAAAATATTTGTTTATTAGTTTTGCTTTGGCGAAAATTATAAAGGAAAGCTTATTACATGACTTTTAAGGAGATGGTCCTTTGTCCTAATTATAGTATCTAACTTGTGTCTAATAATCGGTATTTATCTTATTTTACGAGTATTCATTGATTCATTTAATAAATGAGACATGCAGAAATTAAATAAATAGATACTCATGAAAATATTATTTCAATGTGTCTTTTAATTCTAAAAGTTCATATTCTAAGTCGTAATTAGAGAGTTGTTTCCCATTAGCTTTAACTTTACAAATATAAGTTAAAATAAAATAATAATATTTCAATCTTTTTAAATTAATATTTACTATAATTTCACACGTTTATTTCTAACCTCTACGTAGAGACCGTCCACCTCTGGAGTACGTGCGGAGATATAACTATAAAAACCAAAGTCTTTGACTGGGACATCCTCATATTCACCAACACCATCCCCACGTGACTTCGGTTTTCACCGACCGAAAACCAAACAAGACAGTACTCTATTTTCGACAAGAAAAAGACAAATTTAAGTTGTTTTTATTGGCATATTGACATACTATGCTTTTCTTGCTCCACACATCAAATCTTGTTTCGTAGCCCTATTCTGTTAAATTTCTTTTATATTTTAACACAGGTCTGCAAATATACGAATGAGATTTAATAAAATATGACCAAAATATTATAGCTAAAATAAGAGATCTAATCCCTTTGTCTAATCACTAGGTTATATGTGAATGAGATTTAATAGAATATAATAAGAATATCATAACTAAAATAGAAGATTTGATCCCTCTTATCTGACCACCAAGTTATATGTGAATGAGATTTAAAGAATATGATAAAAACACTATAACTAAAACAGGAAATCTAATCCTCATATTTGATCACCATGTTGTTCCTAACATTTTACAAGCAAATACAAAAAGGTTCTTATTTTTGTCTTTTTTTTTCTTTATAAAAATTAAGAGTAAATTCTCGTAAAAAAATAAAAAGAAACAAATTAGAGATTTTTTGTTGCCCTTTATGAAAGTTAAGAACGATATTTATTTGGATTAATTATAAAAATTTATGATTTTATTCAATTTACTTTAAAAATTGCATTAAATGTTTTAACTTTTACTTTTTAATAGAAATAGTCCGACATTAAATTTTTTTGTTGATATGAATGATGTGACAAATTAAGCGTGACTATCATAATTTTATTTGTTTCATGTATAAATTTTATTATTTAATAAATTAAAATATCAAAACTCTAAAATAATTATGAAATAAAAGTTTATAATTTTTAAAGTTTTTGATTTTTTGATTTGGTTTATTTAATTTTATTATGATACACAACAAAAATATAATATACGACAGTAGAAAAATAAAAATGTTAATCTCATCTTACTTTTCTCCTTATCAACATTAATAAAAAATTTAGCGTTGAGTTTTTTGTTAAAAATAAAAATTAAAACAATTTAACACTACTTTTAAAATTCAAAATAATATTATAAAAATTGTTAAAGGTTTGAAATTTATTTTTCAATTAACACTGTTTACTATTAAATGTCACGCGTGATTTGAAGGCACAAAAGTTACTGCCTTGATTAGTAAATTATTCTAACATTGTCATCATTATAGTAATTAACGAGTCTCGAGGAAGGTTTTGCGAGGATTGGGCGACACTTTCTAACGTGACATCTTCTTTTTAGTTGAAATGTGGACACTATGTTTAGCATTCAGGGTTTAGACTTTAGTAAACACAAGCTTATGGTCTAAACTAAAAACTTAAATTTTGACTTTCTTTAGTTCTTGGTTATTATTTAATGGGACTTGTGAACCTTTTACATTGTAGACTTTTTATTATTTAAATTTCATTGATCTTTTCTGCTTTCTTTTTAGTTATTAATTACTCTGTTTTGAGGATTGTGAATATTTATTAATGATTAAAATTTTCAATAAATCCAGCTAGTTCAATCATAAAAATTTTGAATCAAATGATTCAATTTGGTTTTTAATTTTCTAGTTTGATTTATTTTAATAATCCTTATGATATAGAGGCGATAGCGATAGCGAGGCGACTCAACTCTAAAGAAGAAGCGAGGTGATAGTGTGACGACCCAGCTCCATATCTAAAGAGGCAATAGCGAGGCCACCCACTTCTCAAGAAGCGAGGTGATAGCAAGAACCTAGCTTAAGATCTAAAGAGCGAAGCGAGCGGCAAGACCCACGCAAGCTTAGCCGTACACACTTCATTATTAGGACCCAAATCTCCTTGTTAAGACTCACGTGAGCTCCATGGCAATGGATGATGTGCCTTCACCCCTGTCCATGGAGGACTTTCTTGCGCTAACTCGAGAGGATGGTGCTTCTAGTAAGAGGGTAAGTTCACTGAGAGCTTCAGGGAAACCCTCACCCGCTAATAGCATTTGAACAAAGAAAATTTAATCGAGGCGGTCGAAGATACACTTGAAATTCTACCTAGACATTATGAAGGATTGTGTGGTCAGTCCACCGATTGAATTGTTGCAAGCCAAAACAAAGATTTGGTCTATTGCCCTGGTTGGCTCTTTCTGGAGCAAGAGACTTGCATTTTCAGTCATCAATGCTTTAGCCACTGCACAATTGGGTAAGAAAAGTTTAGAAAAATTCTTCACTCATAGATGATGACACTATTTTGTTTAAATTTGCTGCTGATAGCAACTTGAATGAATTATTGGAAATAAGACCTTGACATATACGAAGTCAACCCATGTTTATTCATAAATGGAATCCTGGGATAACAATTGATAGTATATGTGTGGAAATTTTTCCTGTGCGAGGGCATTTTTATAATTTATCTCTAGAACTTTGAACAATTGAAAGGTTGAGTTTTATAACAAATTTTTTAGGTAAGCCTCTTTGTATAGATGCTCAAACATCTAGAATAGAGTGAACTGGTATGCAAAAATATGTGTGGAGCTCAAAAGAAATGCTATGCTACCTGATATTCTACCAATTCTCAAGTTGGGTGAAATAAGGGAGCTTATGAAATCTGAAGTTAAGGTAACATATAAGCCTTATAATTCAACCAAGAAATGAGTCCCTATAAGAAAATTTTTTCAAATTCGATAGCAAGATGAGCTACTGAGAGTTGAATCTTCTCCGGTGGATAATAATGAGGCTATGTGTACAAGTTGATCCTAATGAAAATTTGGATAACTCAGTTACAAATACTCCAGATACTAAAGGTCAAAAACTTAATATAGCATCCGGACGCACCTCTCGACTATAAGAACCTAATAACTAGGAAGATGTAACTACTACAAAAGATTCAGAATCAGTGGAAGAAGAGATAAAAGATATGATGAACATGGTCTACTAGAGAATGATCCAACTAGCAACATGTTGCTGATATAATCAGAGAATGACAAATTTGTTGAGGCAGCAGAAATGTTTCATAAGAGTTCCCCTGATCTCAAAAGAAGATCAACTAGAAGGAAAACCAAAAAGAATGGAGTATTCCCCTTAAATGATCATTCTAATATGAAGCACAAGAGGGTTAAATGGCACTCTCATACAACCCATGGTGAGAAAATTAGTAATAGATAGGAAGTCGATTACAATCGGCCTCTTTGAGACAAAAATGAAGACTCCGTATATTCAAAAAGGACTATCTTTCTAAGTGCTCAATGTTAGACAATTACCGATTTACTTCATTATATTGGTCGGATTATCTACTTATTCATGCAGCTTTTATTGCCAACAACAAACAACCGACATTTAGCCAAGTTGATTTGTTATAATCAATCGATTACTCTTTTTTAAAATTATTAGAGAATTTTGAATTTTTAGGCAGATTAAGTGACTCATTGTAATGTTATTTTGTAGATTTGGCTAACATTAATACAATTCTTTTTATTTTTTTCAAAAAAAGGGATATTCTAAATTTATGAATTTTAAATTTTGTATGAAAAAAGGAAACATAGCTATTATTTATACTAAATGTAGTCTCTTGTTAGGTTAGGAATACGTTTGACTTTGGTTTTTTTTGGGGTTAAAGAATTTGGCATCTTGTCTTTGACTTCAGACATAAATATTCAACATTCTATCTTTGACCCATAAAACATTCGAAGTTTGAAAAGGATAATAAAAGTCAAGTTGCATGCGATACGTATGGCTAGGGCACAAAACACAATGATCTCATCCTTACACATTATAGTTTTAATTAGCTTTAAAACATAATGTAATAAACTCAATTTAATTGAACAGAAGAAAAATGTGTTAATTTATTATTAATTTAATGAATTTAAATATTCATTTATCCATGTGATGTGCACACCTCTTAATTAATTAATTAATTGCTAATGTAAATAGATCTTGATTTCTTCATGTGATATGATTAGGCTCCTTTGTCAATTATTAATGTCTACTTAGGTTAATATTTATTATATTTTTAAATAAGATTGTGTATTATTAAACTTTTCATATTTTTGTATATCTGTTTAGTTATTATGAGAATGTTATAATTGTATTGGTCTTAACGAAGAAGTAACTTGAAAATTTCTTAATTTTCTAGCTTTTTCATAGGTTGGAACGAGAAAATCATTTTTTCAAGTCAAAAGTCTCTCTATAATACGTTCTCACGAAATAAGTATGAATTAATCAGGAGAAGTTTTACTTTGCTTATTCTCAAGAGCTGCCTCTTGATCTCTAGTCAAAATCTCGAGTTTTCCCGTGTGAATAATTCAAAATCATACGTGGCAAAATTTCATTGGTCAAATCCTTTGGATGACATGACTCGGGCGGCGTCCACATGTGTTTACCGAGGCAGAGACTTTAGAAGATGAGTTGGCCGATCCATAAACAAAACAAAACATACAAACAGAAAAGCCCAATCAAGTCCTAAGGTCGTGTTCTTTGAAAAAAAGAACACGAAAATGGTCAAAGCTCCGGCATTGTTGAGCTTGAGTCCCCTCTCCATCTATAAATACCCCATTTCGGTTCTTCTATATTGCATCAGTTACACAAAGCCATTGAAGTAGTACCATACTATACAATACAATAAGCTTCCATAAAAACAGTGATGGAGTTTCTTTATATGCTTAGCTTGGTCATGATTAGTGTTTTCTTCTACCTGTTGTTGAGAGTTGTGTTTTCTTGCTGGGTTTGGCCTATCAGTGCTCATCTGAAGCTTAAAACCAGAGGCTTCAGAGGTCCAACTCCAAGTTTTCCTCTGGGAAACATTGAGGAAATGAAGAACATAAGCAGGAAGACCTCTTCTCAATCTATTCGTTCTTCGATAATCTGTCATGATATTCACTCCACTGTGTTTCCTTACTTCGCTCAGTGGCAGCAATCTCACGGTACGTAAAACCCTCTGAAGAAAGTTACGATCGTTAGCTTATTGTTCGTGTTAAACAGTTAGCCGGTATTGTTGTGTGTTTCAGGGAAGGTGTTCATATACTGGTTAGGCACAGAGCCGTTCTTGTACATTGCAGACCCAGAATTCCTGAAGAGAATGTCGAATGGAGTGATGGGGAAGAGCTGGGGAAAGCCACGAGTGTTTAAGCGTGACAGAGAACCAATGTTCGGTGATGGTTTGGTTATGGTTGAAGGTGACGATTGGGTTCGTCAGCGTCATGTTATCACTCCGGCTTTTGCCCCGGCTAACTTGAAGGTAATCACCCATCGTGTCTCTCTCTCATTCACATGATCAAAACCTAATTTCCACTATGAAAAATGATTAATATGCTAAAAATAAAAATATAAATTTTAAAAATAATATATCATTAGATGCAAATTTATAAGTCTATAAAAATAAAGTATTAATATTTTTAGTAATTATCATAAAAGTTCTATACTTTTAATTTTATTTTCAATTTACAAAAAATACAACTTTTTAATAAATTACATCGAATTTGTCGTAGAAGTTAATAATTTGTCCATTTACGGTAAGAAAGTGATCGTGTCCATTAGAAATGGTCGAGTTAATGGAGTAGGAGAGCATTAGCCAATAGTTTCTATGTTCAAATATTCTTATCTATGCTCTCTCAATTTTGATTATCGTATACAATAAGTAATTTTGTTTGTTAAAAAAATAACATATATCTCACGAAAGAGCATGCATCATTGATGGTATTAATTTCCAAGACGAAGACTTCATTACTCAAATGACATAAAAGTAAGTTTGTTTGATTTTTCATAATGCATGAAAATTAAAAACTAAAGGATTAGGTGGTAAGATTTTTCCTAACAAAGTCAAAAATGGCATAAATAAAATTAAACGATCTTCTAAATTGAACAACCTTTTTTGCACTAATTTATTACTTTCATGGTACTGATTAAATTGCATATTACTTAAACCTATAGGCTATGGCAAGCTCAATGGTGGATTCAACCACAATCATGATAGAGAAATGGAGTAGCCTCATCGATTCAGGCCACCGTGAGATCGACGTTGAGAGAGAAATTACAAGTTTAGCCGGCGAGATCATTGCTAGGACAAGCTTTGGTTTAAGCTATGGAAGTGGAAGAGAAGTGTTTGAGAAATTAAGAGCCATGCAAATCACTCTATTCAAGACTAATCGTTACGTGGGTGTACCATTTAGCAAGTACATGTGCCCTAAACAGACCTTAGAAGCCAAAAGACTTGGAAAAGAGATCGATAGTCTCCTTTCCTCCATTATCGAAGCTCGAAGAAACAATCCCGGAAAAGGGTACCTTGAAAAGGACTTGTTAGGGTTATTACTTGAAGAGAATCACGAAAATGGCCAGCTTGGGAAGACATTGACGACAAGGGAACTAGTCGACGAGTGCAAAACTTTCTTCTTCGGTGGCCACGAAACGACGGCTTTGGCTCTGTCGTGGACACTTCTGCTTCTTGCTCAGAACCATCAATGGCAGAACCAGCTGAGGGAGGAGATCAGAGAAGTAATTGGAGATAATGAGCTTCATTTCGCAGCACTTGCTGGGCTTAAGAAGGTAAGTAACTACAGTAGTTAAGTACTTATTATGCTTGTATATCACATGTAGATATGTTTTACTAATCAAGCATGGATTGGAGATAAAAATAGGTTTACTTCATGCTACTTGCTTGCCTTAAGAAGGAAAAGTACAAGTTAAAAACTCATGCATGAACAATAATCATGCAAGTTGTGTTTGGATGAGGAGAAACTAAAATCTAGCGAGGGAAAATTATGGGATCATTGAAGCCATAAATGGACATATGGCATAGTTGCATCCACGACAAAGCCAACATCACCCACATGCGTATGTTGACACGAAGAGCATAACTATAGGTCAATAATACATTTACATCACAAGGGCAGTAGTTATGAAACAATATGAATGGAGTTTTAATACTAAAAATTAGAACGGCTTACTTCAAAAGTTACTTGAATTAATGTTTAGTTTAAAACGAGATTAGGAATGTTAAGCATGCTATCAACTTTAGCGGGTATACATAGTAAAATTGGTTTTGGCAACCATGATCCTTGGGAGCTGTGTTGGGAGATTAGGGTTAGGCGGTCAACGACAAACACGACATGGTTCATAGTCCACACGCTCCCGTATGAAATAGATTCCCAAACTATTGGATCTTACTGGGTAGATTGTAGAATCATAAGACGGCGTCGTCCACACGTGATTACAAAGCAGCACTTTTTGTCTTTGTACGCGTGGCAACACCCCAATGACCTTTGAGTGACCAGACACACCTTAAGAGGTACCCAACGCCAACATCACCATTTTCACATTTTGTTGAACTAGTACCGGCCAAATTTTAACCTCGTAAGGCTTGCATATGCATTCTGTCAGCATTACTTGTTTACAATCTCCTAAAAATTTAACAAAAAATCATATAAACTCTTAAAATTTATATAAATTGATTAAATTAGAGTCTTATTTTTTTTTTTTTTTTACAGATGGGTTGGGTGATGAATGAAGTTCTAAGGCTTTACTCACCAGCACCAAACGTTCAAAGGCAAGCTAGAGAAGACATAAGAGTAAACGAGCTGACCATTCCTAATGGGACGAACATGTGGATCGATGTAGTCGCCATGCATCACGACCCTGACCTATGGGGACCAGATGTGAACGAGTTTAAGCCAGAGAGGTTCCAGGAGGACAACTTGTACGGTGGTTGCAAGCACAAGATGGGTTTTTTGCCATTTGGGTTTGGTGGGAGAATGTGTGTAGGTAGGAATTTGACTTCGATGGAGTACAAGGTTGTCCTAACCTTGCTCTTGTCTAAGTTCTCTTTTTCCATTTCACCCGCTTATTGTCATTCCCCTTCTATTTTGCTGTCCTTGAGGCCTAATCGAGGACTGCCTCTCGTTGTCAAACCCCTTATTTAGATATATATATGTACCTTCTAGTCTTTTAGAAGTAGTCTTATTTTCATGTATAATCTTAATTAAGTATAATGAAATCGATTATTACTATTATGTTGTATTATGTTTAAATATTTTTTAATAATAATAGTCGTAATTAATTTATTATAAAATACTAATTTTGATAAATTGAATTATTGAATTTTTTTACTATAATAAGGAATTCAAATTTAATTATAAAATAATTAAAAAGATTATTTTATAATTTTATCTGATGTAATATTCATAATTACAAATGCCGATATTATATTATTATACCAATACTAGAACTGAAAAGAATTTTAATACCATATTCTTAATTTTATTAATTATATAATGTTCGAAATAAAAAAAGTCCTATATTCCTTCAACTAAAGTCATAGAACCTTTTCTCTTATTTTCTTCTTGAAATTACAAGAGAGAATTAAAGAAGAGAAAAAAAAAGAAAAATACAGGTTAACATTTATAGAAATGGTATATTTAGAATTATTTTATAATAAATGAATGATTAAAATGTATTAATCCATTCATAATAATCAATTATACTGTTTTAAAATCATTATCATTTTTTATTTTCATAATAAATGTAATATAATTTTAATCTCTCCATAAATATTACTTTAATTTTCTCTATCCAACCTCTATAATTGTAAATAATACTCTGTGTGAAAATCTGGTCATACAAGTATACAACTACTAGAAGTTTTAATATTAGTAGAGCGTAGAGCCCATTAAAAAAAATTTACCTTAGGTTTAACTATTGCCAAAATGACTAGAACTAGTCATTTAGTTAGTTGGCGCTTTAACATTTTCATTTTTAATGAATGTAGGGATACTTTTCTATTTGTCACTTAAAATAAGCGCAGTGATAACCAAACTGGGCCACTGGGATTGAATATCTAAACAGATAACCTGAAAATTAAGAATCTGGATTAAACTTATTTTGATACCATATTAGAATTTTTAATATGTGTAGAGTGTATAACTTATTAATAAGAATTGAGTTTAGATCCGATCATTGTTAAAATTAGTTTATTTATAATGTATAATTCATGAGGAATAAACTTAATTTTGAAGAAATTAATATCTTTAAAATTTATATTTCGAATTAAATAAGAAAGAGGTAGGCTAAGGAAATTTTCTTTTTTCTTCTCTCTCTTAAAAAGTTACAATGGAATTTTAGGTAAAAATTTCTAAAAAGACTCAAACTTGAGACCTTCATTTGTTGAATAATTTGACAAATTGCCCAAGTGTGCCGTCCATGAATACAACAATTCTGTACTACACTTTTTTTTTTTTTTTCCTATAAACCATCTGCTCCAATATCTCCTAGCTTCTGAGATGAGAAGCTTCAATTCTGTCTGCTAAGTCTATATCTTGTATTGGATCGTCTATTTTGAAAACTGCAACTTTCGATATGTTATCGATGAAGAAACAGAATTATACTCGAGACAAAAGTACAGTTTCTTCCGAGGAAATTTCACGTACCTAAACTGCTGGTACGAGGTTATGACAAGAAGTGTCACAAGGGTACGGACAGTCGATATGTTTGCTTATATCTCTACTGAAATACCAATCTCCAACTGCTTCTGCAATGGTCTGCAATGTTGAATGTTGAATATAAGCCTTGATATCGCATAGGGTTGTTGTATCTGCGGATTAGAGAGTCTGGTAGAATTTAATAACCATACCTTGTTGTGTATTCTTGGTGAGTCAACACCAAACCAAGTGTCCTGCGACTCACTCTGGCAATGAGCGAAACAAGAGTTTATGAACATTCCCCCTCTTGTTGAATGCTTGAAGAATGAGATCATAGCTCCTAACATGTCGCGCCTGAACCCTGGGGGAAAAGAACTTGCAGAACATCAAAATCTGAAAGTATTTAGTTCGTACAACTCCAAGCTGATGCAAATACAGACCTTGAAGTATGTCTAGCTGAGTTGAATTACAGTTTGCTGGATCAAGTTTGCAATGTTTCCAATGACCGAGAAGGTCTGAAGAAGGTGGCACCAAGGTATGGTTGATCTGTTGAAAAAAAATTTTGATGTTCCTGTCAGCTTGGAGTCTACTGCTAGAGTTTGGTCCACGTCACCGTAAGAACTAGAAAAACTTACTTGGTATACATCATAAGCTGAATTCAAGATGAAGAATGGTGTTCTAATGTACTGTAAGGAGTGTTGTGGAAAGATACACTACAGAAGAGAGACACAAACGCCATAACTATGAAGAATAGAGCTGACATTAATGCCCCGAACTTGGTACGAAGTCAATGAGTAAAACACAACTCAATCTGACCCGAAACCCAAAAAGCAGGAAAAAAAAATCCCAACAGAAGGACAAGAAGTGAAGAAGACAGGATAGTTTTGAAGAACAATATACCAATTTTGGATTGACAAGCTGATTGGTGCAGAATACATTTAGATTCTTTTCAACTCCCTGCAACACAACAATTTTCCAATTTCAGACCATAGAATATAGTTCTATAATCTGATGAACAGCCAGGGGAATCAGAGGAAGAGTAATTGCCTGGAGAGAAACAAGTTTTTCAAAGAAGGATCTCATAGTGTAATTGGAGCTTATGTCTCTTCTGCAAGAAAAAATAGATTTGTAAAATTAAAACATTCAATTACCGTAATTTTGGAACGAAAAGTCAGATCTTACACATCCATGAAAAATCCTGCATCACTTAAGCATTTTACACTTGCATTCCCCGGTAACATCCTGGTGAACCCTTCACAATGAATGAAGGCAGATAGACCCCCAGCAGAGCAGCCTGAAAGCAAAGCCTGGGAAGAAGCAGAAACCAGATGAAGAGTCAGGACTGGAGCCAAGTTACAGGCTTGTACAATTTCTCCACTAACAAGGGAAAAGACTGCATATACTGAACCTCTCCAATCTCACATATCGGCGGAACTTTCATTAAATTATTGTTATTATTTACATGGGAGGTTCAGTATATCTTCACCTTTAGATTCAAGTTCAATTCTGATAGATCGGGTTAGTTTAAGCCAATTGGACATTGTTTGGTCTGAACCTCATTGGGTTTTCTCGAGTCAGAGGCAGTTGGATCTAGTCGGAACCATTATCATCCTTATAAAAACTAAAGAACGTTGTTTTGGACAGGAGTTTTTGGACTACCTTTGCCTAATTCTAAAGGTTCTGAGGAACTATGGCAAAGCAGCTTTTTACCTTATGTGCCTGTCCCAAACCTTTTGGAAGCAGATCATTAACAATGGCTTCCCAGATCCTTTGTCCTCTGAAATAAAGCACTGAGCTCTGTTTCACATAAGCACAGATTGAATGTGTTATATATTACAAAACCTTTAATGATCACATGAAAGTTTCCAAATGAAACAGCTAACCCCATCATCGAACTTAGAGTCGCCAGCAAAAGAAGCTCCATCACAGTATCTAAGCTTCACACGGTTCCAGTTGTAAAAATCTGGTTCATTATCAATGATCCCATTAGTCAGTGACAAGACAATGATCCATTCAATACTAAATGATTCAGAACATGTGAATTCTGGTTCAACACACATTTGAATAATACAAATAGATTGTTTCTTAGTTAAAAGTTGGACTAGATTTCAATTGCCATCCATGTGAGCACCACTGGAAGAACAATTGGTGACAGAACGCATGCCAGTTTCTCTGATAATTCCAGATCACAGTTGGAGAAAACATTTTCCTAATTGCTCCTGCCAGTCAAGTTATACAATTTTTGCACTCCAACCTCTCTAAAACCCCGGTACTATAGCTGAGACAACAACAGGTTCTCTGTCTCCGCCCTTTTAAGGACGGAGGAATAGAAGTTTTGATAATTCAAGAGAAGATGATAAGAATTTGTAGCCACTATACCATATCTAAATGAGTTATATACAACAAAGCGAGACCATAAGTTATGAATTCTATCTTTTATACTAGTCATTTAAATCTTGGGTCTCTTTCTTGTATAGAATTACTCCACATGTGAAGCTTTATGAAAGAGCAGACAGGACATAGATAGAAAGGCTGGAATACCAGGAAGAAGCCAAAAAGTACCTATGCAGTAGCTGTACTGATAAAGTAGTGATTACCAGCGACAACCATTAAGCACGTGAAGTAGACAACTGGGGATGTAAAGGAACACGAACATGTCCTTGCGATTCAACAACTTCCCGGGATGACCACTTTTGTTATAGGACTAAGATGTGCAAGGTTTCATGAAACGCTAGTTCAGTAGTAATACTATTTTCTTATGGTTGAAATGTCCAAGTTACATATTCCTATGCTGCCCGATGGCTGGACTCATGTGAGATGATCTAGTTCGACATGTATAATGTAAGGGTAATAGAGTTGCAGGTTGGCTAGTTAACTATATACCAGTTTTTTTAAACTTGGCACTTATTTACTTCAAAATTTATCAGTGAATTGTCTGTTTATCCTGCTAGAGGATATTTCGAGGGTGGCTTTTTCCCCGACTACTAACTTAAGATTTGTACATTTCCGTTTTTTATCCAAAATAATTAAATGCCTTAATTTTCGTAACTTTAAAGAATAAAATAATTTCGTTTTAAAAATTAGTCGATCCAAGACTCGAGTTTGGTCTTAAGCTTGATTAACTCAACCCGATTCAGGCTAATTTGTCATTATTATTGAAAATTGTACAGAAAAAAGTTGTAATAAAGTAAATATGGTACCTGGATTAAGAGAGGCATTGTTGCTTAGGATTCCTGAGAACACCTCCAGCTTGTTCATGTAAAGTGTAGATCCTCTTCTGGTCTTTGCTCTCTCATGGCATGATGAGATATCATTACACCACCCTCCTCCCTGTTCAACCAAGATCATACTTGGTTAATACGTTTCTTTTATTCTTAACATTCGATCTCCTTTCGGATTGCACTTAAATTCATAAAGACTGACTCGAACTTACTGAAGCGAATCTAAACTGATTCGATCAAAATATTAAAATAACTCAATCTAGACTTGAATTGAAAATTAAAATCTCTATGGTCCGAGTTTTAGTTGGCTCATTACTATCCCTAATCTCACCAAATTACTAACTCTATCAAGACCAAAATAAAAACCATTAGCTTGGCTTCAAAGTTTGGTATATAGACCTGAATTATTAGTCCTGGGGACCATTGCTTGACCCTCACGTACACTCTTCTGGCTCTAGTGTCACGCACTAGCCATCACTTGATGGGTGTAATTGAGTGGGTCCTTAATAAAATTTAATGAAAAAGAATATATATATATATATATATATTTGAATTCGAAGAAATCCCGTAGACGGGCCAAGCGGGCACACCTCTCTGAGGGCCCAATTGGCGCACCACCCCACAGGCAGGCCAAGCGGATGCACCTCATCATTGAGGGTCAACTAGTTCTCCATCTACAGGTAAAACCTCGACTGCCCCAAGCTCTTACAAGAGGAGCTAGCATGGAATCGAACCTGGGACCTAACTAAAGTCAAGTCCCGCTCTCAACCATCAAACCACACCCCTTAAGGGCAAGAAAGAATATATGCCAAACCTGACATCCGAGTATAGCAAACTTCACGTAATATCGTAGTTATCATCGTCACATTTAATCTGAAGTCTCGCAATAAAGAAAGGTTTGGAGAAGTCTGATAGTACACAATCTTATCTCTATATAATAAAGAAGTTATTTAGGATAACAATAAAAAATAAAAATAAATAAAAAAAAAAGGTTATGAAAGGTCATAATCAATCCAGCAATGCATAGCCGTCCGGAAGGTGAATCAAAATCCAACCCTATCACATTTCCTTGTCTAATATAATAAAAATATGACAATGACACATTTTTCAATTCTATTTATTAAATGTTTCATTAAATATATTAAAAAGTCTTGAGTTTTAAATACAATTATGTCTCTAATTTTTAATTTAAAATAAAAGAACTAAAAATTATATTTATTTTTTAAGATATCTCTATTATTATAAACTAGTTGTTAACTTATCATCATATATTCCCTATTATCATTATATACAGATCTATGGAAAATATGTTAGATTATTCAATATCCCGTATTATTTATAGATTTGAGTCCAAATAAAACGACATAAGATAATAGTTATTGGATATTAAGAAGTTAATCTCAAATGGATTCAAGACTCTTTCCCTCTCTGCCTTATCTTATTTAATTAATTTCCACAATGATTTAAAAACCCCACTTGATGATTTTCTAAAACATACGAATAACCAACCAACATATCTGTTGTTGCATTTTATTTTAAAGGAGATAGGGAAAGGGTCTTAGACTCATTTGAGGTCAAATTCTTAATACCCAATAACCATTATCTTATAATAATTATTAGGTATTAAGGAGTTGGCTTTAAATGAGTCTAAAATCTTACTCTGATACTAATTGAAAGACATTTATGGATCGATTTATTAAGTCATACCTCAATTTTTATAAACAATATCATGGATAGTCATAGATCGATCCATAAACGTCTTTTAAAATAACCTCTCTGTTTGCAAAGAGTAAGATTGGATATTACTAAACTTTCTCATATCTTACATTTTAGCGAGAATTTTGTTGTTGATGTTGTATATTGACTATTATGTACATCATAAAATTTTGTATAATACTTTTTTTATGACCACTCTAATATTGTATTAACAATTATTAATAAAATAAAGCTTAACTTTTTTAAAAATTTGAATATTATAAAATTAAATTTAAATAATAAAATAATTTTTTAAAATAAAAAAGAAAAAGGAAAACTCCTCTCCAGTTAAGTGTTTATTTACTTCTTCCCGTCAACTTTTCTACCGTTAAGAACTTAAGATTCAGAGTCGAAATTATGCAATATGCTCAAGACTTTTGACCAATGGCGGGCCACAAAGTGAACAAAAGCTTCCAAAAGTTGGGAGAACCATCTTCTTCTTCAAGCCACCACCGAGCAATCCAGACACGGCAGCTTCCGATTGGTGGCTTTTTACAAAAAGTAAAACAATCCATTCTCTTCTTTGTTCTTTTCCATATTTATCTTTATCTTTATCTTTTTTTTTTTCCATTTCTTCAACAGAAAATATAAGGTAAACCAACCAAACTTACCTCAAACTGCAAAATCCAGTTGCGTGCTCCAGCTCCGAACCCTCTGTTCATATGGTATGCCGGTAAACTCCCGTCCAGACAATCTAAGATTAGTATTAGTAGATTATATTTAGACCCCATTTGTGTAAATGATCAGATAACAAAGTACACAAGTATAGATTACGTGTTTAATGGCAGTGCACAGAAACTTACAGGCGCCACGAGCTGAGGCGTCGTGAACCAGAGTCATGGGCACCAGAAGGCGGCCATATTCATCGCCGGTGCACAGAGAGGTGAGGTTTCGCAGAGCTAATAAGACGAGCAATACAGCTGCTGCTATGTTCATCTTCTGGGCTAAAGAGAGATAAGTGTATAGTGGAACAAATCTGCAAAAATGAGAAACCGAGTCATTCGAGAATCTGACAATGACGATTTTCAATGCATTCCTGGGAAAACCCAGAAACAGAATCGGGAACAAGCAAAGAGCTTGATCAAGAAGAAGGGATAACAAAGATTGAATAAAGAAGAAAAGAATGTTATGAACTCATACTCAGTTACTTACTCCAACAGAAACGTAGCAAAAAGGTTAGAGACTTGGAGGTATAAAATCGATGAAGAAGATGAATGCCCAACTGGGATTGTATCAGAACCTGGATTCTGGTTCTCTCAGATCTTTCCCGTAAAACTCAGGAGTCATATCAGAAAGCCAAAAGAATGGTAACAAGAAGATAAGGACATGGACCAAATACAGAAAACAGCCGCGAATGAAAGGCTTTTAAGTTCTAATTTAGTAAGGAATTGAAAAATGGAAACTTAAGAATCAAAACTAGAGTCTTGATATGGGATGGAACCCAGTGGCTGGATTAGGCAGAGAAGTCCAAAAGCATGAAAGCCAGCAACCTATTAGTTAAACTAGACATGAAGTAAGGGACCCACTAACTAACATGTGATGACGATGATGGCGATGTTCTTGTCATGAATCTAAGAGTTGGTGACGGCACAGGAGCAAGGTCGTTAGTTAGGTTCGTGATCAGTTTTCTTGACGAGGAAAGGTTACAGATTGTGGGTCTCTAGGTTGAAATTGTAGCTCGCAGTGTGATGTTTGTTGGGTGCGTGACCAACGGAATTTTTATGGATTTCCCTAAAGAAAAAATGCAGTCTTGATGACGAATAATGATTACAAAATAGCATAATTGGACCGATTCAATACATTCAAGTTTACTCATACTTGACTTTAACAAATAAATTTAAATTAATGTTTTTTTAATCCACGATACATTTTGGGTGAACCCGAATTGTCGATAATACTTTTAAGTCATTACCACGCCTAAATTATTTTCCGCTCGCATTGTTTGGTACCCTAAGGGGTAACTTAGCGCTACCACCGAGTATTTAACATTGCCACATACACAAAGGTGAGTCAAGCCCTAAACTTTGCTTAAGTGAAGACGAACCCCTTAATGTAGTAGTAAATTTAAATTAATGTTGATTCAAAATGAGAATCTTATGTCAATTTAGACCCGAATTCAATTTAATTATAAATTTAATAAAAAATTTAAGGTTGGATGTATCTATTATTAATCATAGGAATAACTCTATGTTTCTAAGAAATATGAATATTCACTCCTTTTTAGTTTCATGTCTATATGTTAATTGAGTCCTAACCTGGCCTAACCTAGTCTGAAGTAAGCGGGTTAAGCCTGAGTTTTTTAAGAAAAGTTGGCCCAATCATTATAAACAAAAATGAAGTCATTTTGCACTTTTAAATTTTTAAAAAAATTGAGCCTTTGCTTGGATCTCAATAGCAAGGGTTGGGTTTAGACTAGCTTGATCCATTGTTATCCCTAATTTAATCTCATGATTTCATTAAAAAGAAATTGATGAAATTATAATTTAAAATATTATTTACATTTTTTTCTTTACTCTTAAAATGCGCACAAAATAATTAATAAATCATATGTTTCCAAGTAAATTATTTGACAATATTTAAATTTAATGTTAACGAGTTGCTTTGTTGTAAATATGTTGAAAATTGGCGTTAAAATTGGATGAAATGAGTAGTAAAGTTGGATGATTTAATACTAATGAATGGCAAAGATCTAACCCTTCCTCAAGCTTTAATTACATAGACCAATTCTATGTCCAATAAAGGACCATATCAATATAACTCTTTTTTTTTTACCACCCCAAAATCAAATAACAAATAATTAATATTTAAAAAATTAGAGTTAAGCTCTTTAAAAAAGAAATTTAAAGTTTAAAAAATGTAATTAATGTTAGATCATTATAAAATCAATTAAAGATAGAATTAAATTGAATAATTTAAAATATGATTAAAAGAAATTGTCTCAAATTATAAAAAGAGATTAATTAAAAAATTGTTAATTAAAAATTAATTTTTATTTATTTACTTAAAAGTTAAAGCAACAACTTATTTAGATTTGTGAGTAAAGTCTTGTTTGTTGAATAGTCAATATTTTAAAAATTAAACCGAAAATTAAACTATTAAGGTAAAATATTTAAAGTTCAATAATTATTAAATATTAAATAATATTTTAAAAAAATTAAAGCCTGATTAAAAAATTGTTCACAGAATTTAGAATTTACTTTAAAAATTATTTAAAAAATTAATTAATTTAAAAAAGACTAATTAATAATCTAATATATTTTAACAATAATAATTATTAAAGTATATTAAATTAAAAATTAATTAATTTAAAATTTTTACAATTATACCTAACTAATTTATTCAATTTTAATATAAAAATAATTAATTTATCATTGAGTGGTTTTATAAGAATCAAGACTAATTATAAACATTGTAATTAGAGTTAGCAATAAATAAGATCAAATTAAGTTCAGAACCCATAAAGCCCAAACTTGAACCCGAAAAATTTGAAGCATGAGCCCAAACTCAAAATACTCAACTAACCCAACACCCAAAGAAGTTGTTAAAGCCGAACCCTAGCAGACTGAAGTGAATATTTAACTTTGGACTTTTGCCCATCCCTAATTAGTAATGAAAGGTGAAGCATTGACTCGCTACATTTACACAAAATATTTAACTTTGCCACATTCAACGTCTTTTTGGGGAAAAAATGCATATAATATCTCAGCATAAGGTTTGGGGGAACTTACAAAATCATCATCTGATTCCAATTAATACAAAATGAAGTTCAGATAAGACAGATTTAGTCTTTCACAAAGAGAGAACAACCAACTCTGATAACAACTAGTTTCTAACTGCAAAATGAAGATTTAACCCATTAGACTTCAGATTTGAGAAAAGACACTTCACTTCTTTTTCTCAGCTCCTCCACCAGCTCTGCAAAGAATGTTATGGCAGCAAAGTAAGAAATTTGTTTGATAACTCCTAACCATTTTTAATGCAGTAGAAGATGCATGGAGTTCGTGTATGTTCGAAATAAAATGAAACAAGAAAAAAAATCTAGGGCAGTATGATATCTTAGAAGTTTACCTCATCTTTCTAAGAACACTGGACATCTCCTCTCTCTTCTTCTTTGCCCTCTTGTGTGTGCCCAGCTTTCTTTTAGCTACCTTCAAAGCCCGCTTATCCTTACCAACTTTCAAAAGCTCAGTAATCCTCTTCTCATATGGAGCAAAACCAGCAACTTCCCGGATCAAGGACCTCACAAAGTGCACTCTTTTGCTGGTTTTCTGCAAAAATGGAGACGATTAAACCAAATTAGTAAACACGCCAAAATCTTGACACAAGAGGAATGGACAACAAAACTGCAATCCAGAATAATTAGTCAAAAGAAGAGATGATAGCTTCTTCTAACTTCTGACAGAATATCCAAATAATTCTACGAGTTCGTATCTTCTATGTATTTAAACATTACAGTCATTAGATCAAATGACACAATCAGAATATGAGAAATGGGAGTTTGATTGACTTACTCCCTTGCGATCAGATGGCCTTGGTGGCAATTCTTTCTTGGTCACAATGTGACCCTTGTTTAGCCCCACAAAAAGGCCGCTATTAGGCTGTTTCGGCGCCATTGCCTACACCAATAAGAATCAAATGTTCAGTGTATAGACCTAAAGCATGAAATCAAACAAACACATAATGGATAAAGATTATAATTTCTTAACATTCAATGCATTAACAACCGAAATACTTGCAAAACCTCAATCCAAACCCTAAAAAATTAATGGGTTCTCAAATAATATTCCATAAATCAGATCATGGTATCAAATTTTGTGGAAGAACAAAAGCAGACAAACGGGAAATGCAAGCAGCTCATACTACAAATGTCGGTATAAACTTCTTAGATACAACCAATACCAGGCGATTAAATACTTATAGAGATCATTTCATAGCATAAACTCTCGCTCACATTAACCTACTAATGCTACAAGCACTATCTTGAGACCAATTTTCGATTATGTGAAAACGAAAAGAAGCTAGCAACAGAAAGTATAGATTTTTCCAAATCATCTTCTCAGTAATCAAACAGAAAACCTAATAATGTTTTGAGATTGTTCGAGAGAATGTACCTCCCGATTGTCGAACCAGTGAACAAGCGAGGCGGGCGAAAGAAGAATTAGGGTTTTGCGAGTTGTTGCTCCTTTTATACACTACTGTTGGAAAGAAATACATACTCCTCTCTTATTATATTTAAATTGTTATAATCACTTTAATATTTTTACCAATTAATTTTTTTTACTAAATATGGTAAATATTACATACTAACATGTAAATATTGCTATCTTTAATTTAAATATTGTATAAAGAAATAAAATTATTTTAAAAATTTAATCAAAAGTTATATAGGTAAGATAAAAGACGTACAAAATAAAAAATTAAACAGGCATTAAATTATTATAAAATTAGATAAAAATTTAAATAAAATTAAATAATTTAAAATATGATTTAAAAAGATTATTTTTACTATCAAAAAATTTAAAATTTAATTATAAAAAAGATAGTTATATAAAAATTAATTATTTTAATTTAATTTAAAAAATTAATTAATTAATTAAAATTGATTGATTAGTTGAGATATTTTAATTTTAAAATGACAATTACTTTATTAAAAGTGAATAATTAATTAATATATCTAAAGATTAATTAATTTCCTAAAATTAATTAATATATTTTAATCAATAAATACTTTTAGAACAATAAATTTAATAATGTAAAATATCAAATGATTATATATTCGCATAATTACTAAACTAAATGGGCCTACCTAGCCCAATCCAAAGCCTTTTGAAGGAAATGACACCCATTCCATTATCAAATTTTAAATAATATATTATTGTTAAATTCTCTTTAAAATGATTGATTAAATTTAATTGAATATTAAATATTGTCATTTTTATTTTTGCATTATCTTATTGAATAGTAGTAATGAATGTAGCCCTTTTACATTAAAATCACCATTATTTAATATGGCAATTCTTTTAACTTATAAATAGTTTAAAGTTTCGAATATAATTAAATTTTGAACTATTTATTTAATAAAATAATATTATAATAAATTTTTTATTAAAATGATATTTTTAAGCTTTACTTAAATTTTATATTAAATGAAAATAATATTTATCCATCAATTTAAAATAAAATGTTTTGTATTTTGTGTTTATTAACGATCGCCATTCCAATTTTTCTTTTATATTTTCGGTTTTCATCTTAACAACCAATATATATTAAATAAATTATGCATTAATTAAATAATCATTATATCCAAAAATGTTTTTAATTACTTGGACGCCATTGCTCATCATATGTTGCCCTTGTTTGGGAAATATCTCTCAGCTATTTTTTAACGGAATGAGAGGTATTTGACTGCTTAATTATTGATAATCATATTTGTAATTAACTGATTGAGTTGTTGGATTGAAACAAATTTGCTGTTTTTTAAAATGCTTTTATGAGGAGCGTTTTACTCTTGTAAAATTAAGAAACAAAAAGACGATTATTTTTAAAATTTATTACAAATTACTCAAGTTGATATTTTTTATTATTGTTTTCCTTTCGTTAAAGACTAGTAGTATAAAACACGGAGAAATAAATAAACTCAACTTAGTTAATATGGAGAAAAGAGGTAGTAATAACTCAAATAAATATTAATATATAATACTTATGTGCTTATAATTTTTTTAAATCATGTCTTCATAAGTTATTTTACATATAAGTAGTTGTTACTAAATAACTAATTTTACAAAATATCGTTAAATAGATAATCAATGTTATCCATTATTTAAATTAACTGATATAATCTGTCATCAGCTAACGATTAATAGAATCAGCTAATATCTGTTACAATCATATTTTAAATGAAAACGTCTCTTACTGTAAAGGTTCTGGTAAAGAGGAGCAGATCTTCTATCCCTTTTTACCCAATACTCTTTGTCTCTCTTTGATCTCAATCATCTAATATAATATATTAGATGGTTAAGATTAAAAGGGGACAAAATAGTTACAAGGTGCAGAAGATCTCCTCTCCCAGTAAAGTAGGCGGGCAAGTTGGCTTTGTAATTTTTGCCTTTAGCAACAGAAACGTGAAAAGGGTCAGCCTTTAACGGTTTCATGCAAAGGCAGAGTAAATGTCAGTCTTTCATAGAGTTGTCCAAAACCTTAAATACTAAATAATATATTTAAAATTACATAAATTTATAAATTATTATATTTATTTCAAGCTTTCATCATATTTTTATTGAATATTTTATTATTTCTTTTAATAAAAATAAAAAATTTAGAAAATTTTATATAGAACTTTGTTAAATTAATTTAACAAGTAAAATATATAGCCTCATAAAATAAAAAATTCTAATATTTAAAATTTTAGATAATTTTTAATTTTTAATTAAAAACCTTTTTTAAACTTCTTAAAAAAAATGAAGATAAAGTAGATATAATATAAATATTAAATATGAATTAATCAAATGATGTTTAAACGATGGTTAAATCAAACTCTTAAAATCGAACGAACTAATTAAATCTAACTTAATATGATGATTTATTATAATTATCTTAAATTATTAATTTAAGTTAAATTTAATTAATTTTAACCGAATTCTAAAATAAGAAAATTAAAAAGCAACTTTTCAAAAATTTTAATTATTAAATTATTTTTCTAATATTTTTTATCCTTATTTTAATTTTATACTATTAAAATTTAATATAATTGAATTAAGAATGCATCAATCATTATTAAAGATAACATACAAATGCATAATTTAGAATAAATCACTCGTAAAAAGTTCATATCTTTTACGAAAGAAAACAGATAGATCTAAATAGTTTCATGTTCAACTCTAGAATCTTTAATTCTTTATCTATGGAACACAAAGACCGACATGTCACAGTTTTGAAAAGGGTCACTCCGAGATCAACAAGTGTCCCTTTTGACTTGCAGGTGAGCCTTCCCAGCGCGAGTCTCTGCGTGCGTCTTTTATGGTCTCGGTCTGGAAAGTTTACATGTACAAGCAACTGGCCCCAACAACCAGTATTCTCCGCTGTCTCTCCAACAGAGATGTTAGTATACATAGAAACCTCTGCATTTGACAAGTGTTCATCTTCTGAATCATTTGTTTATCGGCAGTACTAGTAAATTCCGGTGATGGGTCTTCGCTGTTCTCTTGTTTCTGTTGTTCTGTTCGGTTTAGTCAAAGCATGGTCATCTGCTGCTGAAAGATCTCTTTAGGCTCAGTATCGGAGACCCAGATCAGTGTTTTGATCCAAGTTTCAATCTTTGGGGTGCATTGATTGCTTCAGAGTTTGAAATCTCAAACATTTGGTTAGTCGTGTCTTCTTGCCTCCCTTATATTGATCATTAATCTCGTCGAAATCGTAGTGTTATTTTATATGTTGTATTGTTAACTTCGACTACTATATTTTTGTCTGTGTTCTTATTTAGTGAATTCGAAGCCCACCTCATTGTCTATTGGAAATAGACTCCATTTCTTTGATTCATTTGTCTTATCACTACTTTTTTGCCTAGTGTATATTTGATCAAATAGCCGAATGCTATTGAAGACATTAACTTTTTCCTTTTTTAAATCATTGGGTCAGTTTGTATTCTTTTGCCTCTCATTTGATCCTATCTGTAGTAATCTGAGATCTCAATCTCGTGCCTTGGTTGTGTTTATACTTTTTCCGTGGTTCATTTTTTTACCTCTTTCAGAGCCCTTTTGAATTCTTATCCCTGATTTACATAGCTGTATATTGACACAAGGGAAAAGAACTTGTTCTGGGAAATCTATGTCAATCCTATGTGGCTTACCTGTCCTAGAGTGTGTCTATTGTCTAGCATGCGCCCGTTGGGCATGGAAACGGTGTCTGCATACTGCAGGCCATGACAGTGAGACTTGGGGCATTGCAACTGCTGAAGATTTTGAGCCTGTCCCTAGATTGTGCCGCTATATTCTAGCTGTTTATGAAGATGATCTTCGGCATCCCCTTTGGGAACCACCTGAAGGATACGGAATCAATCCCGATTGGTTGGTTCTAAAAAAGACTTACGAAGATACTCAAGGGTGTGCACCTCCATATTTGTTGTATGTTGATCATGATCATTCTGATATAGTTCTTGCTATAAGGGGACTTAATTTGGAAAAAGGGAGTGACTATGTGGTGCTTTTGGATAACAAGCTAGGGGAAAAAAAAATTGATGGGGGCTATGTCCACAATGGGCTTTTAAAAGCTGCTGGATGGGTGTTGGATGCAGAGAGTGAGGTTTTGAAGGAACTGGTTGAAAAGTATCCAAATTATACTCTGACTTTTGCTGGGCATTCCCTCGGATCAGGTGTTGCAGCGATGATGACCTTAGTCGTGGTCCTAAATCGAGATAAGTTGAGCAACATTGAGAGGAGGAGGGTGAGGTGCTATGCCATTGCACCTGCAAGATGTATGTCACTTAATTTGGCTGTCAGATATGGCGATGTCATCAATTCTGTTGTGCTTCAGGCAAGTCCTCAAGTCTTTTGTTCCTTGTAGAGTCATCCTAACAAATTTGGCATTTTGTGAAGCGAATTTTTATCACGGTTCCCTATTTTTATCGTAAGTCGAGAACTCGTATAGATTCAAATGAGTATGTATTTCACTGCAACAGGATGATTTCTTACCGCGGACAGCCACACCTTTGGAGGATATCTTCAAATCACTTTTCTGGTACACTGCACCTTTTCCATTTACCTTGTTTCTACATTTGTTATATTGGTCATACCTGTTTTGTTGATCTTCAATAGTTTGCCATGCCTACTTTGTCTACGGTGCATGAGAGACACGTGTATACCAGAGGAAAGGATGATCAAGGATCCAAGGAGATTGTATGCACCTGGTCGTCTCTATCACATTGTTGAAAGAAAGCCGTTCAGGTATTGTGAAGCACATCGACTTTAATTTTGCAGATTTGCTGTCAACAATGTGATTTGGATGTATGCAATTCTATACTACTTCATGTTTGCTAGCTTCCTTGTTCTGCTGCATTAGGATTTCCAAGTTCCAGTCTAGCTTGATGTTTTTGTCAATTTTTGGGAGGATTAGAAATTGATTCGGAATGATCCAATGTGCCATGTATCTTTGGTATGTTTGCAGATGTGGGAGATTCCCCCCAGTTGTGAAGACAGCAGTACCGGTAGACGGGCGGTTTGAGCACATAGTTCTTTCGTGTAATGCTACTTCCGATCATGCTATTCTTTGGATAGAAAGAGAAGCGCAGAAGGCCCTGGATGTAAGTCTTCATTCTTTTAATTATTGTACTGATCTTTGCTTGTTTGAAATTACATCTGGAAACATTAGTTGCTTAAGATATAGTCTTAACTTCCGCATCCCCTTCTCCTAAAACCAGTTAATGCTGGAGAAAGATTCGATCACGGAGATCCCGGTGAAACAAAAGATGGAGCGGCAAGAGACATTGGCTCGGGAACATACACAGGAGTACCAAGCTGCATTGCAGAGAGCTGTAACACTATCTGTGCCACATGCTTGTACACCTTCTCAGTATGGAACATTTGTTGAGCAGGAAGATGGGGGTAACTCACATAGATCAAGTGCAGGATCTTTTCTTGATTCTTCTTCACAGCAGAGCCGGACGAAAGAGAACTGGGACGAATTGATCGAACGCCTTTTCGACAAGGATGAGTCAGGTCACATGAAGCTGAAGGAGTCACACAGATAATTGATGATTTACATTGTTCCTCATTTATTTGTTTGTATAATTCTTCTTTATCACCTTGAGAAAGTTTTTGCCTTTTTTCTTAATCCCATGTTTGGGTTAGTTCCAATGTAAGAAAATCCATGTCGAACTGGAATGATACGAGAATTGGTGGAATGGTATATCGAAACAGAGTGATAAGACAATTTTCTGCTCGAATTTAACTGGAATCAAATTGGATTTAACGTAATAATTCAAATTTGGGGAAAGAAAACAAGTTATAATTAATAATTAGGCCTAATGGGGTTAACAAACATGGAAATTTCAGGTACTTGTAACAGTACACAACCCAGCAAGCTACCAACCCGCCACCGGCTCCGCGGCCGCTGCCTCCGGCAACCAATCTAATAATGTACGGTAAACTTGGATGTAATGAACTAATGCTGCCAAATCGGGATCGGCGAAGTTTTTGATGAATCAAACATAAGACTTCAAATATCAATGGAACAATTTCACTCTAAAATTTTTGTGAAAACAAAAAGGTAAATCCTTTGAAGTGCTTTCTTGGTGGGAATTTAAGGGGGCGAGAGCATCCTACAGCTTCGTGGAAGATGGTCTCTTGATGGAACAAGACAACTTGAAAGCTTCGATCTGAGATTGGCATTTCACGTAGTCTCCTTTGTTCTCCTCCAAGCATTTCTTTAAAGCCTCCACATCGCACGGTGACATCACTTTCTTCACGCTCTCGGAGCTCTGGCTTTTCTCCTCCATCGATTCACCTCTGTTTGTTTCCTGAGAAAATCTGAAACCCAGCAAGAAGAGAAAATATTAGAAGATGGCCGCCGTTCAGTTGTCTTCTGTCTAAAACGCATCGTTTTGAAAAGAGCGATGGAACTAATGAAACCCGAAATTTAAGACGTCATGAGTAAAATTCAATTACAAAGAGAAGGCAAAGACATGCGTAAATAAAGAATTTTAATTACAAAATTAAAAGGCAAACATAAGTATAAAATTAACATATTGCATGTCATAAAATAAGTTTGTGATAAAATAAGAATATGATAAATAAAATGAGCCCCAAAATACGAGAGCCATATTTATACAATTACAAAAGATAGAAGCTATTCAAGTACAAAATATTTGCAGGTCCCAAATAGATAGATAGTTTACTAAACAAAAAGTAGCTGACAAAAAATTGATCATTCTTGAACATTTCACAGTTAAGTTAACTTTTTTCTTTTGATTTTGGTGATCAACTTTGTTTGAAGACATTTGTGGTGATATTAAATCACATAAAGGCATATCATTCTCAGAAATTTCTGATATTGGTCTCTTCATTTTGAAAATTTGGGGTGTCATTTGAGCTGAAAAATAATGTCTATTTCAGTGTGACAAATTGCAGCTCTATCATCCTGTAATTAAATAAACTCAATAAGTGGAAGACACGATACATGAATATATTGAAGAAATAGATGTACATACTTTGTTATCAACTGCAGATACAGAAATACACCCATTAAGAATGTTTTCTGAAAAGTAGCTGAGTGATTCAATTTGGTTTGAATCCTGCATAATGAAAACTATCTTATAAGAGAAGCAGATATGTTGGCACTTTCTATAGGTTGCTATGTTATTATTTTTGTTCATCAAACAAGAAAATTCAACTTTGTAAAGCAAGGGATTGTCTTACAATTTCAGATGCAGAAATTGATTGTGGTGTATTTGATGAATAGAATCCTAGCATAAATTTAAATGACTTAAAATAATCATTCATGTGTGATCCATATTATACATAATATTAATAGTATGTACGTACTTGTTTGTTCACAGTAGGTAATGATGACAGAGGTGCAATATCAATAGGAATGCTACTTAGTGATTCATCCAGAATTGAATCCTGCAAAGCAGAACTCAATAATTGATTACTGAATGCCTATTTACATCTAATTAATTTAACAATGAATCGTTTTACAATGAGACAATATATATCTGAATTTTTTAATGTAGTGTCGATGAAAAGAAGAGAAATTAGATAATTATACTTGGTAGGAAATCAATCATATAGTTTGCTAAGTACTAATTGTAGCCGATGCTCTAATAGAAGTAATTTGCTACAATAATACAATTATAAAAATAAAGAATACCAAAATTTTCTTGATAGAATAAAAAAAAATGAAATGTGTAAAAGTGGTATTAATACTCACAGCTTCATTAAGATTTATCAAGACCAGTGGTCCTACTGAAAGATCAATAGCAGTAGCAGAATCACTTAGATAACATTCCTGGATAA
>JANTPM010000007.1:33188551-33211000 GCA_025434745.1 Erythroxylum divaricatum
AAAAATAAAAAACATACACCCAAAACAATCGGGTCTTCGTTGAGGGTCGTCTGAGGGTCGGGTCTTCCTTCGGTGGTCGTGTGGTGCGTCGAGGAGGAGGAGGACGGAGGAGTAGGCGACGAGGAGCTGCGAGGAGACAGATCCGTCGAAGAAGAGGCGGCGAGGACACCGATCCGTCCAAGAAGAGACGGCGAGGAGCAGATCCGCGGCAGCCAGGCGAGGAGGAGGAGACGGTGACGGCCGAAAGAGAGTCGCGACTGGCGAGAGACGAGGCCGAAGAAGAATCCAGGCGATGAGATGGCGGCGAGACGAGATCCGAGAGGGAGGAGCAGCGGCGCTGAGGAGAAGGAGGAGAAGCCGAAGAAGAGAGAGGAAGCGTTCCAGAAGGGTCGGGGACTCGGGGCGGGCGGGGTAGATTTTAGGTTAAATTTTTTTTTTTTGCTATTTGGTCCCTGAAAAATTTGGTATTTTCCGAAATGCGCCGAAACTTACCGGAATTTATGGTTCCGGCCGGTACCGACCGAAAACGGCCGGTACCGGCCGGAATTTGTGCCCGGAACCGTTTCCACCGTACCGGTTCCGTTTTCCGGCCGGTACGGTACGTACCGGCCGGTACCGTCCGGTACGAAACGGTATCCATACCATTGAATAAAACACTCCTAAAAAAAGCTTTTACAATAAAAAATTACTTATTTATCCTCTAAAATAATTTTCGTGGAAATTGTGTGCCCATTTCCTAATTTCCCTTTCTATAATTTTAAGAGAAGATTCTTACAAACAACTTTACCAATGTCACGTAGATCTTCCATTTGCTAAGCTTGTCTTTTTGAGTATATTATTAACGTAAAAAGACAACTTTTGACAAAGACTTCCATGGAAATGTTCACTCACTAATTTCTCTAAGTAGGCCACCCAAGGTCCAAAGACTTGAGAAAGAAGATAAAGGGTCTCTGTATTAAGTATCTGATATCTGTAACTCGGTCCACTCACTCGCTGACTCGGTGAGTTGAGTGTTTAAAGATTGATGCTTGTTCGTGGGGTGATGGAGGGGTTTGATGAGATTGAGATGGAGGGAGCGTATGATTCGGATGAGACTATCTTTGTTGCGGTGGGGAAGAATGTGGCGAAGAGCAAAACGACGTTGTTTTGGGCCGTTCGGAGCTTCCCTGGAAAGAGGATTTGCCTGCTCCATGTTCACCAACCCGATACTTTTGTTGCTTTAAGTGAGTTTTGTTTTTCGTTTTTGCTATTTCTGTTTAATTCTTCTGAACTTTGTTCAATCTGCTTTCATGTTGTGAATGTGCATCAATCCTTTAAGCGCTAGAGGAATTGGAATAGAGAAATTGAGCTACTTAGACTATTATAAAGTTTATAGTTTTATAGGATTCTCCAGAGCTTTTTGTTAGTCTGTTTTGTTGCTGGGATGCACTAACAGTAAACAATCCAACGTTGTTTTTTTTTTTAAAAAAAAAGTAATGTCTGGATTTGTGTTATGAATCATTCTTGATTTGCTTCAATACATGTAGGCGACGCAAAGCCTGGTTTTAATGAATCGAGACATGATACAAATGAGGCATTCCAAGAAATTGGGAGAAGAAAGCTGCATGATGTTCTAGACCAGTACTGTGACATGCTTGCACACGAAGGGGTATTGTCTCTCTTGTTATTTGGTCTGTAGTTGTATTACGTCTTTCATTTGGTTCTCTTTACAAACTCAGACACCCATATGGATAATGCATAGACTAAATTAGTACATGGATTTACAGCTTCTAGGAAATCTAAGCAAGAAACAACTAATCGTAGTTAGATTAACTATAATTACACTTGGCTTACTTGCTTAGGTGGAAGCAGATGGAGTATGGATTGAGATGGACAATATTGAGAAGGGTATTGTTGAGATTATTGCTCAGAACAACATTAGATGGCTTGTAATGGGCGCAGCGGCAGACAAATATTATTCAAAGTAATGAGCTATTTCGATGCATTTGCTTAATGTTCATTGACATCCTAATTTTAGCCTCTATTAGGGCCGATCGTGCTTGTGCTCTTCCGGATGCTGTTTCATTTATTATAGGTGATCATAACCTCTTAACATATCCATATGTAAGCATCCATTTAAAATGAACTAATTGGTGTTGCAGAATGTTGACAGAGCTAAAGTCCAAGAAAGCTACTTATGTATGCCAAAATGCAGACCCGGCCTGTCACATCTGGTTTGTCTGCAAGGAATGTCTAATCTATACAAGGTTCCTTTCTTTACTTTTACTTGCACAGTGCTGTAGAAGGGGATGATGGGGCTTAACCCTTCTTGTGTGGTTCATGATCGGTAATCTTAACATCACAAAATAGTCAATTACAGTTTGTTGATCTAGTAGTCTGTTAAGGAATGTTCGATACCAGATTGTTGGTTTCTTACTGTATATTTCAATTGTTAAATGACCAATACTTAGGAGGTTCTTATCAATCCATGCATCTGATATAAATTTAAAAGTTCCAAGAGATTGGTTTGCAGATTGTTGCATCTTCCTCCCGGATCAAATTTGTCACTTCTGGTTATTTCATGAATATACTACACAATTGTTGCTGCTTGTTAATGAATACATGAAAACAGGGGAGGTAGCAATGATGGATCTGAAGCAGAGATTGCCCTTCCCTTGGTACCCGTGAATCTCGATCTAGAAACTGAACAATCTGAGCTCTTGAGATCAGAATCTGCTGCACAAATCTGTCGATATATAGGTAAGCATATCAACTAGAATGGTGTTAACTTCAACTCTCAAGGTATGTGGACTTTGATCTAGCATGAGCTGGTGAGGTATGCCAAAGTATATTTTTCAAAAAGGAGTTTTAGAGGAATGACTTTGTGTTAAAATTGTTCAGGTGTAGATGAAAATGCTGATGACCCGGAGGAATTGTTAGGAAGTTTCAATTATCAATGCACATTGGAGTCTGACCAGTTCCTCAACCCTTTGAAATTGATGCCACTACTGACCAATGAGGTTGGAAGTTGGTTCCTCTATACTTAGTTGGTTAGCGACAAGATGATTCCATAATTAATGAACACCCTTTTCTTTTCAGTTTGATGTAAGAATTAATCACTGAGCTACTTTTTCTTGGATGCATTTACTATTCCAAGAACATACCTATTACAATGCCATGGAAAATGAACATTTTGAAGTTCTTAAATTTTTATATCCTGAGGTCTAAGTTAATATGAATTGAAGCATGTTCAGTTCAAGCTATCTTATGAGGATTTTATTGTCAATGTTACGCAGCGAGAAATGTCTCAACTTAGACTAGAACAAGCAATCAAGGATGCGAAAGACTTGGGTAAGATAGCGTTTCAAGAGACAGTGAGGCGATGGAAAGAGGAAGATGTTGCTATGGAGGCCAAATGCAAGGCAAGACTTATTCTTTATCTTACGTCTTCCATCCCCAGCTTTATGCACTACTCTAGTAATTCAAAGGTATTCTTAAAATCGACTAAGATCTGATTCTAGGAATATATTGAACTTCCAAATAATAACTTAATATAATGACTAACCAAAAATTATTGCATTACAAGTGTCCATATCCTGTCCTGCATTACTATCAGCAATCTCCCGGTTCTATGATACTCGACTTTATAAGTTGAGCAATTTCAAGTTTCGTGTCTGACCATCAATAGAGATAATAAGCTAGATAAACAAGATTATGAAAGATGCATAAACCAGGACTGTTTATCATTCCACAAAGTATAAAGTTTTATAGATAGATTACTAGTTTTTTGGTTGAAATTGTCTGAGTTTAATATCTGAGAAATAATCTCCTTTCCAAATTTAACAAGCGAAAAGGCTGAGAATTGAAATTTCTTATGCTGTTCAAATGAATTTTTATTGGTGAAGCACTAATTCTGCAAGCCTATAATCATTAATGTGAAAAAAGAGTGGGAGGGTGTCACACGTGCATTATTGAATTTGAACCAGCTTTGTTTCCATTTGTAATTGTTCTGTCATTTTATCTCTTAACAGACCAAAGCATTTGAAGGTTTATGTGTTAAGGAGATGAAAATGAGAAAAGAGGCAGAGGAAGCGACAGCTAAAAATAAGGAAGAAATGGAAAGAATTAAGAACCAACGTGATGATTTCTTGCAAGAAATCCAAATGGTTCAGGAGCAAAAATCTTTACTTGAGGGGCAAATTGCTGAATCTCATTCTACTGTCAAAGAGTTGGAGGAGAAGATTATCTCGGCTGTGGATCTATTGATCCGCTTCAAGGAAAGACGAGACAAAGCACGTATAGAGTGTGAAACTGCGACAAGGGAAGTTACGAGGCTGAGAAACTTGGCTGATATAGAAGCTCTTAAGTTGGGTAGATCAGAAATTCTTGACTTCTCTTTCATGGAGATCAATGAGGCAACTCACAATTTTGACCCGTCCAGGAAAATTGGAGAAGGCAGATACGGAAGTACCTATGAAGGGCTGCTCCATCATGTGCATGTTGTCATGAAGATGTTGCCTGCTTATGGATCTCAAAGCGAGTTGGATTTCAAAAATGGGGTATAAGTTTATCTTCCTCTCTACAGTACAATGCATACTAATACCAACTGGCTGCTCTCTCTTTTGTTGATTGTCATTGTTACTTATACACTCTCAATATTTTCATATTCAGGTTAGTATAAGAGCTATTAAACTTTAAAAAGAAAAAGATAAGAATCAGCTAAAGTTGGTTTGATGCATCCTAGGTCCTAGGCCTTATCGGTTCCTGTATGTGTATGTGCATAAGCAAGCATGTGTTTGTTTAAGTCAATTGAAATAGACCTGGCAATACAGTTGCAGATGTTAATTTCAGAAAGAAAAAGAAAGGAACAGTTTGACGGTACTGCTTGTTTGCCCATGAACTTTCAGGTGGAGATTTTGAGTAGGGTGCGGCATCCAAACTTGTTAAGCTTAATCGGGATTTGCTCGGAATCAAGATCACTTGTATACGAGTATGTGAAAAATGGAAGTCTTGAAGATTGCCTCCTAAACAAAGGCAAGACACTTCCGATTCCGTGGCAGACTCGTGCGCGCATTTGTATTGAGATATGCTCTGCTCTTATCTTCCTTCACTCCAACAAACCTTGCATTATCCATGGGAACTTAAAACCATCCAAGATCCTGCTTGATGCCAATTTTGTTTCCAAACTCAGTGACTTTGGCATGTTTCTTCTGATCAAACAAGGAGAAGGAAGAGTGAAAAGTGAAATGAAGAACTCTTATCCTTGCTCCGGTTCTGTTTATCTTGCTCCAGAATATCTCGAAACTGGGACGCTCACTTCAGAGTCTGACGTATACTCATTCGGAATCATACTTCTGCAACTTTTGACTGGCAGACCAGCTTCTGATGTGGTGAGAGATGTAAAATGGGCACTAGAAACAGAGACCTTAAAATCAATGATAGACATTTCGGCCGGAGACTGGCCATTTGAGCAAGCCGAAGGGTTAGCTAAGCTGGGGTTGAGGTGCTGCGAGAAGAACCAATCGAATCGTCCAGACCTTGAAACAGAAATCTGGAGTGTCCTCCAGCCACTGAAGGCCTCAACTACTGGTCCAGCCTCACTTAAGGAATCCAAAGAGTTGCGACGAACACCAACTCATTTTATCTGTCCCATCTTTCAGGTAACAGCAACAATGAATAAGCTAGAATTTGATCTTATTCCTGTTCACTAATACGCAGACTTCAGTATAGTAGTTTGTGTACCAGTTAGTCAATGGCTTCCCAATTGGTAGCACCAGTCATATCATATCAAAATTCTTCATCTGTTCTTTCATGTTAGGCTCAGCTAGAGAGACCTTTAGAGGTTTCTACTGTATCAATTGTTTGAAGCATCATTAATGGAAGAAATTTGCAGGAAGTCATGGAAGATCCACAAATAGCTGCAGATGGTTATACTTATGATGCTGATGCTATTAGAGGATGGCTAAAAAGTGGCCACAACACTTCCCCTATGACAAATCTTAAACTTGAACACATCAATCTTATACCAAATCATCCTCTTCATCAAGCAATACAAGAGTGGAAACAGTTGACTGATACTTAGGATCTATACAATATTGTAGTCTTTAACATTTTTTTATACCCTCCTCAATATAGAATATACTGTGAAAAGCTGTCTGTACTGTAGCCCAGCCCGGCCCAATTTCTTTTTAAAAAGCTTAAGGCTGGATTTGGACCTATCTGCCATCCCTGATTGTTCAATGTATATTTATAAATAAAGTGTTTAAATTAAATTGTTTTACGAGCCAATACTTTAAAATTAAAAATTAACTCGACTCAAATGTTAAATAATAAATTTGTCTTTTTAAAAAATATTCAATAATGAGTTAATATTCAAATTCGTTAATACTTGGTCGTTTTGGTTTGCATGCTACATCAAATTGCCTCTACCGCTTAAACACAAACTTCTTTGTCATTATCTGATTCACTCGAAATTTTGTAATGAATCGAAGTTTAGGAAGGTTTGATAGTACATAACCTTATTCTTACACAATAGACATGCTACATCAAATTGCCTCTACCGCTTAAACACAAACTTCTTCGTCATTATCTGATTCACTCAAAGTTTTGTAATGAATCGGAGTTTGGGAAGGTCTGATAGTACATAGCTTTATTCTTACACAACAGAGTGGCTGTAAAGTCAAATTCATTAATACTGCGTCGTTTCAGCTTGCATGCCACGTCAACATGGCTATACTTTTCCAAAATTTTTAATATTTATATAACACAGAAAAAAGCTTACTTTTATTTACCTTTTTACAATTCGCTTCCTTATTCCTTAAGCACACTTTCATTTTAAATATTTTCGTTTGGCAAAACTTTCTCGCAATTTCCTCCCCGATTTTCTCACCCCCCAAACACTCTTCAAATTCCGCCGCCCCTTTCTCGATCGCCGGAGGTTCCTCTCCGCTGCACACTGATCTCTTTTCTTTCTTTTGCTTCTGCTTCACTGATACGTAAGCCATAGTCCTACTCATACCTCAGGTATATAATAAGCCTCTCTATATATGTATATCTATACGCTTGGTATCAAATGTTGATCGCAGATCACGCGTTTGTTTGTAATTATTCTCGTTTTCGTTTAATCTAAATTTGCTAACTGGTTAATGATGTTGGCGGTTTTGCTGCTGATTAGAGAGAGTTTGGGTTGCTTTTGAAGTGGATTGGTGTGTAGCTGTTTTGCGAATTTTAATTTGATTGAATTCGAGAGCTCTGAGTTCTTAAGAAGGATTTTTTGCTAGTTTTGTTAGCTGTGTTTTGTTTTAATGGAACCAAAAGCGTTGTGTTAGTGTTATTTTTGTTTGATCTAGATGCAAAATTCTTTCTCTTCTATCTTGCTTACTATAATTTTGATTACATGTACGGATGTTTTGCATATCATAATCATTCACTCAAAGCGAGGGTATTACAGTTGCTTGGAGCTGCTAGATAAAGCTGCATTGTTCGTCCATTATTTCGTTTATTCTTATGTAGTATGTATTTATATGAGTACGTATTAATTTATCTTTGAATATGATTTCGATGGCTTTGTTGTTCTGTAGAATGGGATGATATGAATGAGACATTATATATGCTTTATTCTTCTAAGTGAGGCTTCTTATGCAACAAACGTAATTTAGAATTTGATACTTTTTTCTTTTCCTACTGAAAAAGTATAACTTTTCGTTCTGTTTATTTATTTAGAATGGGGGTCACATACAGGGTTAATATAAGCATTTAGAGACTTTATTGCTTCTGTTGTCTTATCCATTGTGACATTTGGTTGTGTTGTATCTTCATATAAATGCTTCATCTTGGGGTTTTAATTCAAATCTATATTATTCTGTGCAGTGGCTTTCCATAAGTAGATATATATTTTTGTTCCGAGTTAATAAATGCCAGTTGCCAAACAAAAGGCCTTGAACACCACCAATGTGATGAAACCAGAAGATGGAAATGATACCCTGGACACAATCATTCGGCAAGCAATTGGAAAAGAGTCTTTTCTTTCTTTCTCAAGGGCCAATGATAGCCCTGTTCATTGGATTCAGTTACTTAATGCTTTGGATCAACAAGGTGCCTGCTAATACATAATTTAAGGTTTAATTTTGACCATTTGATGGGAAAAAGTTTAATTATTTGTGATGTTTTTATGTTCTTGGTTCACTAATATCTAAGATTCATGGGATTAGCAATTTATCCCCCTTGTTAGTGTTAACCTCTGCAAAAAATGTGCTTTTTCATAAATATAGCACATAAATTTCCTGAATTTGTTGCCTTTGATGTCGCTGATACTTGTTGTCTGTTTGTGATTGAAATATCAATATTAGTTATTGATGACTGGTAAGAGTTGGATTTGACTTTAATTGGTGTTTTGCACTGATTTATTGCCTCATATACCTGCAGACCTTCCAGGATGGCCTTTGCTCACTCCTTTGAAGGTGCAGATGCAAAAATGTGACAAATGTTCTCGAGAATTTTGTTCATCCATAAACTATAGGAGGCACGTGCGTGTGCACCATCGGTTGAAGAAGCTTGATAAGGTTTCCTTTAATGCTTGGTGCTCATTTTTCTATTTGCAAAACAGGTTTGAATATTTTTGGGAAATTGAAAATGTGATGTCAGCTTCATTTTCATCTTCATCAATCTTTATTTTGTCTTTGCATAATTTTTTCTTACTATACATATGTTAGTTTAATGGGGATATTTTACATTTTGCAGGATTCTTTTAAAAATAGGCATCTGTTGGCTTCATTTTGGGATAAGGTAAATATTATAGCAGGTTTGTTTTAAACCTGTCCATTCTTGATGCTCAAATGTTCCTTGTCTTTTCAGCTCTCTGAGAATGATGCAAAGGAAATTTTATCTTTCAATGACGTGATTTTGGAGGTATTTCATTTTGCTCTTGGATTCCTTTTCTTGAAACCTATTTATATAACTTCTCAAGATTGATGCGCCTAGAATGTTATTGTATGGTGGTAAAATTATGTTTGCTTTGGTTATTAATACCGTATCTGTTGCAACTGATACTGAGTTGATTGTCTATTTCCAATTGGATCGTTCTCATTTCTTATCAAATTTCAAATTTTCATTGCCTATGGTAAAATGATTAGAATCTTTTGCTCTTTTATGTATGAGATCTACAAATACTGATTTTCCTCGAACTTCCATTCTTTTATTACATTGTGGCTGAGAAAAGATGATATGTTTGGAAATCAGTTTAATGTTATTGTGAAGCGGAGTGTGGATGTTGTGCTTACATGTTGATGAATCCCCATCTTTTTCATTTTCTAAAATCAATTTCTGAAGTAGTTGCTTTCATTATTAAGAGATGCTCTAATTTTGTTTTTCTATATATAATTCTCATGATTACTTTATGAAGAATTCTTTCATTTCTTAATTGCCAACTAGGAAGTTCCAGGTTCTTTGATTGTGAAGTCTTTGACAACACTTACTCGGAAACCAGGATTTTGTTCTCTTCCACAATATTGCTTGAGGGCTGGTTCTATCCTTTTGGTAATGGAACTCATCCTTTTCCTGTTAATTGTTTCATTTTCTGATTCAAATTTTTTAGTGTTGCATTCTAATTCAAGAATATATCCAATCTTTTGCAGGACATAATCCAGTCTGGGCCTTCAAGATTTCCTTTGAATTCTGAGGAACTGTTTGGTATCCTTGATGATGCAAGTGAAAAAACATTCTTGTGTGGAGCTGCAGTATCAATGCAAAAGTATATCTTTGATGGAGAAGCTGCAAAGATTGGCCTTGAAACAAAGAATTTAGTGGCCTGCACTAGCTTTCTGGTGGAGCGGAAATTGGTTAGTTACTTTCGATATCTAATCATATGCAGTTGATTTTACCTTTGTTCAACACATATGGCCTTTTGCTATTGCACACACAGAAGTTGCTGATTAGCACTTTTCTTGCCATCGTGGTGTGAATAAATACCTTTCATCTTTGGATTAAGGTCAAAGCATGGCTTGCTGACAAGGATGCTGAAGCTTTGAGGTGCCAAAAGTTGCTGGTGGAGGAGGAGGAAGCTGCCCAGAGAAGGTTTGTTTACATTATGATTAATTTTGTCATGTTACCTTGCATGCCACTACTGCAAGTTTCTATTTCTTCTTCAACACAGGCACAGTTCACTGTTAGCTTGCATGGCAGGTTATGGAGGAAGCTAAGGGTGTTAACAGAGAAGGAAGATAATTATAGTTCACTTAGTTTGGTGATGAATAATTTTGTTAGTTTCATCTCTGGTTTAGAGTTCTACACATGACGATAGTTGTTAACAGCAGGCATGCAATGATGGTTGAAATTATGTTGCTTCAACATCAATTTCTAAATTTTGCCCAAACTTATTTTTTGGTAACCTTTGCAGGCAAGCTGAGATTTTGGAGAGGAAGAGGCTTAAAAAACTCAGGCATAAAGAGCAGAAAGCTAAGGAACAAGGACAAGGGGATCTGTTAAATGCTAAGGAGCACAGTGATGATGGGCTGGAGGCTGTAGCAACGGCTGAAGAATCTGTATCTGATACTGATACTGATACACATGGTTCAGATAGACCACCAAATCATGGTACCTTGTCCTTTGAAGACTATCTGCCTCCAACTACGCTTGAATATTTGGATCTGGGGCTCCAAGCTGAGTCTAATGGTGAATACTCTAGTATGAATGCTGGTAATTTTGAAAGGCTCACGGATCAAGGAAATAGCCGCATGCATATAGCTGTTGCTAGATGGAGCATGCCTAGAAAATCACAAAGAAATCACCTATCAAATGGTTTCCATGGAAGTCAAAGGGATGGGAAGCCTGTCCCTATAGTTAATGGCATCAAGAAGTGGAGCAGAAAATCAAAACCTCAATATAATGTAGAGAGTTCAAGAATCGGTGTGCAAATTGAAGGAATAAGTCAGCCAGATCAGATTAAGAACGGGGAAGTTATGATTGGCGCTATATCCGTTACACTGGGGAATGGTCAACATTCTGATGATACCAGTTTGGATGAGATTGAAGATCACTTTGTGGTGGAGCATCAAATGGCAAAGAAAAATATCAGTCAAGAGAAGATTAGACATGATGATGCTCATTGTGTCACTAACGGATCAACAACGAAGTTTTGGCGGCCCGTGAACCAAAGTGCAAGCAGAAGTCCAGTGCTGGTTGATATTAGTGGTAGAGAATCTCAGTTTGATAGGTCTGTCGGTATGGGTGAGGGCAAGCCATCATCCAGTCACAGCTGTTCAAGACATTGTTCTGTGGAAGACACTAACGAAATGCCAAAAATGTATCCATCCATGGAGGAAAGTCCTCTCCTGGGACGTTTGCAGTTCTCCAGCAAAGCAGCAAAAGCTTTTCTGGCAGAGAGTGAGTTGACTTTGTCAACAGATTCGACAATCATTTTCAACACGTTTCCAGAATATTCTAACCGGCGATGTCTTGTGCAGGGTGGAACAAGGCGGTATCAGCTGAGCATGTCAAATTGGTGCTAACCCCAAACTTTGAGCCTCCAGGTTGTACCGAGGTTCAGAGCAGCCCCTCAGCAGTGGATTCCCAGTTTTCTGATGCTAAAACTCCTCTAATCACTGGTCCAAATCATTTAGTTAATATACCACTGCTTGATTGTACCGTGAGAGCTGGTAAGGTCAAATCCAGAATAAAGCCTGAGAATGGTATGAAGTTGAAGTATATACCCAAACAGAGAACGGTGACATAATGTAAGATGAAGAGAAGTTTCTTTTTTTAAATATATAATATTCTCTCATTCATCTGATTATACATCATCATTAGATTCTCAGCAGAGGTTCCAGTTTTAGCAATGGTCTTCTGAAAAGTGGAGCAAAGATTTTCTTTTTATTGCAGGGAAGTTCTTTGTTTCATTTAGCCTTTTATTTTGGCGCCCAGATTGTCATAGAAGATTTTAGTTCATGAGGCCCTTTTAGTTACCAGTCCAGATTTCTCTGTAATAAGTTCAGTATTTTAGTTAATGCCAAGTACTTATTTGCTGATATATGATTCTTTTCCTATATTCAAATTGTGAATGATTTAACAATTAGCTCATTTCATATTTACTATAACTTTTATTTTCTACTAAAAATTGTTGTTTCAAAACAAAATTTTCTCACATTAACCCTTGAGTTTAGCATAAAAACTCACTCTATTATATTAAGATGCTTAATCCAAAAAAGTCAAAAACCTTGTTTTGGTTTACTACGTCATCAAATTATTCCTAAAGGGAAGATGATGGATTTGATGGACAGACTCTTGGACATACAGGATGATCCAGCTTCTGAAATCAAGTTTTCTGACAATGACATGTGTCTTTCTTGCTTGTAAGAGATTTATTTCTTGATGGCATGCTTAGTTGAGCGGAATAGTTATTCTATTACATATGTATTTTTAATGAATAGTTATTCTTTAATTTGGTTAAAAAATAACATATAGAATAACTAATCCAAGGTTTAATTATTCCTACATTTTCAAAAATAGTTAAAGATGTCTCTCTTATCTTTACTTATTTCATGAAACATGGGATAAGTAAAAATGATCTTTCTCCCTATTATTATTATTATTATGTTCATTATTTTTTTTTTCTTCTTCTTCTTATTATTATTATTATTGTTATTATTATTAATTTTCTTTTTCTTATTATTATTATTATTAATTTTTTCTTATTATTATTATTAATTTTTCTTCTTATTATTATTATTATAAGAAAATTAATAAAAATAACAAAAAATTAATAATAATAATAATAATAATAATAGAAAGAAAAAGAAAAATAATATTAATAATAATAATATTATTATTATTATATTATCATAATAAGAAAATTAATAACGACGATGAAGAAGATGATGATGATAATAATAATAATAATAATAGTGAGAATTATAATAAATATTTTGACCTTACCTATTCCAACTGATGAACCAACCACTCTGTTAAGTTTTTACTTGTAATCTGCAATGACGACTGTAATATTATGGTTATAATTGTACCTATTATGCTTATTCTCGTAGTTATATCTGCATTATCCTCAACTTGTCACTAAGGCTCCACCCTTCAGTACCATTTATCATCAGGGAATGTGCTTTGTGAAAGCTAAGACCAGAGTTCTGGTGAATGTGTATGCAATCATGTGGGATCTAGAGATATGGATTGACCCCGATGAGTTCATTCTGAAGAGAATCCTGGAAAGTTTGCTGCCTGAGAAAATCGACGAGCACCGAATGGAATTCAAAGGTCAGAATTTCAGGTTACCTAAAGGTCGGAAGCTGTTAGATAGGATGTCTCATAACTTCACTGGCAATGTTGGTGATGCATCAAGCTTTTGGTGCATTGGTATGACGCTTTGTATCCTTTCTAAATATCTATAGGTAGAAAGTATAAGAGATTAAAGGACAAATTGGTTTCACCCCTCCTTTCTGTAATGTGATTCAGAGTACATTATGACAGTTAATCCAAGGATTGGACGAAACATAGTATACACTAGTCTCAGCAAATCTACAAATTGCTTCACTAACTTCAATTCCATTCTCCATCTTCTGTACAGCAGTTTCAGACTCCAAAAATTGCAGTCTAAATGCCCGTAATTGTACTTGTCTTTGGTTTCCCTTCTGTACAATGATCTAAAAGAATATACATGAATATTTTCCCTTCTCTGGAACTGCCATACACTGGAACACTTTAAGCCATGCCTCTAGGGGAATCACAAGCCACAAGCTTCTACACTCTATACTCGATGCAAGTTGAAGCTTCATCAAACCAGAAACTTGGCTGCAAGGTGGACAGAAAGCAGAGACTATTTCACAGTTGAAACCCGAATCAGAATTATCAATTATCGAAGGACTTGTAATATTTATGGATTTCTTGCTGATCCTCTATAACTCCTCTGCTCCCCTCTATTTCCGTAAATCTTAACCTATGTTAACAGTTTTTCACTCGAATCCTTATTTGGATCAATTAGTTCCCTCAGCTGTTGGTGAACCTGAGAACTTGCTCTGATCAGCACGTTAAGAAAACAAAATGCAGTTTGTTAGATACCACTAGTCCGGCTATGTAATGGAGAGTTTGGACTTAGGTCCAAGGATGGGTTTATCTGCACATTATCTCCCAAAAGCTGCCGATACACTCGATAAGCCGACACTGGCTGTCCATCATTTAGTTCCCCATGCGTGGGCTTCCCAAGCTGCTTCCCTGCCGCATCATTTTCACAGGGAATCAGCTCTGGAAAAATAGCAGACCCTATCTGCATTCCTCGAAAAAGATCAGGATTGGATTCATGATAAGAAGGGCCATTGCTGTATACGGCATTTGAGGGCTTTGACATGTTCATAAATCCATCTTGCAAATAAGCTGACTGCTTTAAAAGATTAAAGGGAACAGCCCCAGCGCCACCGGTTAGGGGTGTGGATGAACCTGAGGTGGTCCGAGGGCTAGATATTGGTGAAGGAGACATTCTCCCATTCAGGTGCTGTGGTGATCTTGGATGCAAAAGGGGGCTGCCAATGGGTGAAACAGGACACGATATGTTCCTTGGAATATGGATGTCACTACAAATGATGGAATAGATATCAGAGCAGAAGCTAAATACACAAGTGGAAACAATATCATAGTTCGGACTCCTGGGAGAGTGAGCCAATACCTGAGATGAGGACTCGTTCTCAAAACTCTCGACGAATGAACTGAAAGCATTTCCGAGTCCAAGGAGGGAAAATTTCTCGCTTGATTAATTCCCTATTAGCAAACAAAAACGGCAATTAAATTTTATAAGTATGTCAGATAAAATTACTAAAAGGAGACACGAAAACAATGTTTGATCGGCATAAAAAAGTGTTTAGACAACAAAATTTCTAATGATTGAACGAACACTTATTTCCTTACATTCACTACATTCAGGATGGACCATCATAAGCTAGATGTTCCGAACTTAAACTTCCTCCAGACGCGTGTACGTACACAAACTTATTACTGATACTTCACCATAATCTTATTCATGATGCAAAGATATTAAGAGGCAATACAAGATATGAAGCATATATACTTAGTAGAAGACATGATATTCACAAATTCATATAAACCATAGGAAACCAATTTAACAAATGAATCCTAGTCAAAATTAGCAAATTACGAAAGGGACAGTGCTGGACACAAACAATTAATTCAACAAATTTGCACTTAATCGACATAAAAATAAAAACATGGAGTAGAAAGTTACCAAACTTTTAACCCCATTTGTAACTGCAGAAGGTGGATCTTTAGGTTCAGGTTTAAGAATAGGTCTTTCCAAAGGTACTGCAGACTTTACAAAAGGATGGTCCAAAAGCTCGGAAGCTGTAGGACGGTGCAGCGGGTTCCTTTGTAAACATTTCCGGACGAAATCTTTACCTTCATCAGAGAGGTGATCAGGAATTACTGGAAGATCTTTACTATTTCCAATCTTAAACATGGCAGCAACCTTCAGATCATGATGCAAATATTTCAGATTCTCTAATAGAAGAAAGCAGTTCACATAAATATAAGAAGTTCATAATGAGATGAGATGAGCTTAAAGTTTCATATTGCATCAATACAGATAATTTATATCCCCGTCAACTGAACATACCCCTTCATATTGGCTCCAAGGTGGTTTTGTTGTAGCCATTTCCAGTACTGTACATCCGAGACTCCATATATCCACCGCAAGGTTGCAACCGTTTGAATTCTTTATAACCTGAAAACAACAAATGAATAAACAAATGATGAATGAAGAATCATCACATGATTAAGCATGCAAAAGTCAAAACTTATCCTCAGACCTCAGGTGCCATCCAGTATGGGCTACCCTTGAAAGATAGATGACACGATTGTCCAGTGATCTGTGGAAATAACATTAAGAAAGCACTATGAAATCATAATTGGATCATGAAAGTCGTAAAGAAGGCCAAACTTTAGAATTCATTCACAGAGATAACGACGTCAGTAAACCTAACTTTTGTTGTAAGAGCATCTACCAAAAAAACATTTAAGTTAACAAAAGAGTCACTAAACGTAAGTTAGATGATTGAGAAAAATAAAGAAATTCAACTTGAACACCATTCTACAGATTCCCTACCAATAAACTCACAGGTCAATTAAAGGCATGCCAATTAAAAGGAGAAAGCAATCGTCTACTCACATGCTTTGCCATCCCGAAGTCTGCCAATTTAATAACACGGCCATTTGAATCCACAAGTATGTTTGCTCCTTTAATATCCCTGCGTGTTAGATTCAGCACAAGAATGTCAGCAATCTTCAAGTTGAGAAGAAAAGAGCCTATAAAGTAGGTAACTCAATTCACCTGTGGACAGTGCTTTTAGAGTGTAAGTACGCAAGTCCTGACAAGATCTGTTGTGTGTAGCTACGAATTGCTAGCTCACCCAACTGTCCATAGTCCTGGAGAAGCTTATATATGGACCCACCAGAAACATACTCCAAGTATATATAGAGCTTGTCACCAACCTGTGAAGAAGTATTAAAAACCTTCATTAAGACAAGCAACTGAATAGATAAGAAATCTATAGGCAAATGAAACAGACACAAATGAAGAATAAAAACTTTAATACCACTTGAGGATAATCAACAAAATCCACAGCATCAGTATAGTTGAGAAAAAAGCTTACTATATTCCTAAATTTGAGAGGTTTGAATCAAGATCTGAGCAGATACCCCAAACTAAAAGAACTAGCTTCCATCACCTCACCTCCAACCATAACATTTTATCGTGTTTTAACAATTCCTCTTAAGTATCATTTTACATCAATTTAAGATCAATGTTTGATACCATCAAAACCAAATGCGCCCTCAAGCAGCTCCCATATAAATAAAGCAACCTAATTTGGAAACTTCCAAATTTTATTTCCTATAAAATTCATCTTAACCCCAAGACATAATTATGTGACATAATATCAATTTAACTCATAACATTTCCACTTAACCCACTTTATTGAGTAGCCTGATTCTCTCTCATATGTCCACTATGGGTCATTGCATGTTTCTGACATAGACTAAGATATTCTTTTAGGCTTAATTTTCCCCTTGTCAAGAAAACTTTAGATCTCTGTAAGATAAAGTCAAGTGACATATACATAAAAAGAATAATAGCACATGTTAAGGCATACCGTCTCAGTCCCATAATATTGCACAATGTTGGGGTGTCGCAAGCGGCTCAACAACGAAATTTCCTGTTTGAAGGTTTTAAATGAAATTCAAATTCATTAAGGGAAAAATGAAGAGAAACAAAAAGTCTTGTAAACGTAAAAAGTTTCTGTATAGTAGGAATGAGCTTACCTGCATCAATTGCTTAGCACTTTCCTTAGATTTGGCATCATCTGAAAACAGTGTCACCTCCTTCATTGCACACATCTCACCATTTTCACTAACCAGTTGAAGAAATGAAATGAGACATGCAGCGAGAAGTTCTTTATTGCATATTAACTTGAAGTCACTAAAAAGGTCATGATGTAAAAGAGTGATTATCGATGTATTAAATTATGGGATGTAAATTGTTATCAGTGATTACTAGCTTGATAACCATGCTATAAACCAGTAAGGTCTCTCTTATGCTAAAACTGAAGAGTGTATAACCATTAGACACTTCTGGATACATTTTCACGCACATTAGCATCTGTTTGTCCTGGCTTACCTGTTAAATCCAACAAAAACATGACCAAATGTGCCTCTACCCAGTAGTCTTCCCTTTTTCCACCGTGATCCAGGACTCAACGGATTTTCTGCCCTTCCAGGACTTCTTGGAACAGAGGGAGATGTTGCTGCTGAATTAGAATGAGAAAACGGTGATGAATTTGTTACTGGTGGTCGAGGCAAACGATGGCTTTGTTGTTTACCATCATCAGGCCAACTTGTTTGTGTCTCTAAAATTGCCACCCCTGCTCTAGGATGAATAGGGGTAACAGCACCACTTTGAACTCTAGAACTAGGACCAGGGCTAGACATTCTAGAACTGGGTATTGGAGAACATTCAGGGCTGCCCCTGCTTGGTTGCCAGAATAGCTGTCCTGACATATCCCCTCCCATCGAATTGTGCCCAGAATTGTAACCTGATCCAGGACTGGAACAGTGACCAGAACTTAACAAATTGACATCTGAGTAAGTTTTGCCTGTCCAAAAAGCAGAGTTCATGAGTTGTTCAGTTCCAAATGGCCTTATTGGACTTCTAGAAGGACTTGACATTGAGCTGTCTGGGGCACTGGAGAAAGCACCATTGTATGGAACTTGTAGGTTGGGCACATGGCTTCCAAGAGGTCTCCGTTTAGGTGATGTAGGTAGAGTATGATTACCAAACACAAGGGAAGATGGTTTTTTCTCTTCCCTTGCACTGATTTGGCCAATAGAAGCTGATTGGTCCTTGAGCGTTGCACTTCAGAGAAAGTAACATAAATTGCATCAGCAACTAGCTAAAGTATGAAAGCATAAAGGCCACCAATAATGTCCCTAATATTACAATAAAGTAGAAGGCTGACCTGGAGGGGCTGGACACATTAGTTCTTGTCCCATGGTCGGTGTCAATCGCCTGTGGACTGCGATGGGTAGAATTAGCAGGAACATCACTATCAATGGAGCCCTCACTAGAAACTGAAGCAGTGACCAAATCTAAATCTAGATCTGTTGTATGCGGCCTACCACGAATGCATGCTGGTTTTGGAAGAGGCAGAAACAATGATGATTTTGAGTTTTTCTCGGATCTCGGTTTTGCTGATATGCCATTTCCAGAATCCTTTTGTCCCACACCTGGAGTATGCACACTAGGAAGGGGAAGTGGTTGGGCATGGGACCTCGCAGAAAAGCTTTGACATCGAGAAACATGTGTTTTTGAAGGTGAGGGTGACCTGGATTCTGCTCGAGATTGAGATCCCCTCTCAGAAATTGTGTCACTGCAGCGTCTTCCAGACCCTCCTGATCTGTTGTTTGACTTAATCCCAGATGGGCTTCTAAACCTTCGATGTATTGTGTCAATGAAACTTTCTTTGGATGATTTCTTCTTCACTTCTTTAGATGATGACTTCCACCATGAAGGCATATTTTTCGTTTTCTTAGACTTACAGAACCAAAGGTTTCTCAAACCTATTTAATCTCCAGCATCACAATTACTTCACAATATGTCCATGTTTTATTAATAACACGTGAAAAAACTTGTTTGGCTTGATAATATACAATAATCAAGTTTCCAAACCACCGGTAATGATTGCAGGAATTTCAATAAATTAAGAGCACAATGTCATCAATTTCCAGTAACAATTTGTATGAGATTTATAGTTTTATTAGGAAGCAAAATACCTGCACAAATAAAATAGAAACTTCATTATGAGAATACTATATATTATATGTTAAATGAAACAGTGCCATTCAAACATTATCTTTTCCTTGATGAAAGTTCTGCAAATGCACGCATCTGTCCATATTTGGAAGTGTACTTAATAAATGGACTTTTGCAAATGAGAGCAAAACGGGTGTCAAAATCCAGTTAACATAACAAGGTCATTGACCTTAAGGGGAAGAGTCAAACTTGATCCAAAAAATCAAAGATAAAATTGCTTCAGGTTCTATGGAAAAGCCTTAAAGCATTCTAAATCTTAGCACTTACAATGGATTGTTCAAAGAACATATACAATTGACTTCAACCAGAAAAAACACGTCTTTAAAAATTTCAACTCCCACCATCTCAGCATGCATATCTTTAACAATAGCAAATATGTCTAAAGGAATTTAAAGAAATGAACCTCAAAATACTCGACATGTCACAGTTTCAGATTCCAGATTCCAGATTCCAGATTTTCTTGCAACCTGAAATAGCATTACTACTTAAACGACTAACACCACTAAATAGCTTCACTCACTTACATTTCTCTTCCTTTCCCCGATTAACCCAGGAACCAAACAAACATTTACGATCCCAGTCACTAAATGTTCACAAAACCAACAAACAGATCTACATGTAGAATCAGAAACAACAACATACGGCCTAAATTAACAAGAAAATGACTGCCCAGATGTAAACTACAATTACACACTGCAAGAAAAAGGAACAAAACTAAGCCGGACACTTACCCTGAGTTGGAGGGCAGAAGCTAGACAAGAAGCACTGATACGTCACTCAGCCCAAATCGAAACAGCGAAAAGTTTGTAAAATCAACTTCTTTACACTCGAAAGGGCCGTTCTTGAAATACCCTGATAAGCGTTTTGGAATCTAAGAACGTAGCAACCAAAAAGGAAAGATTTTTCTTTTCTTTGCCTCGTGAATTTTGAGAGCTGGTGACGAGACCGCGTAGAGAGAGAGCGAACAGGGGAGAGAGAAACGAGTACGCCCGAAACATGAGGATTGTAAGAAAATAAATGTAAGAATATTTTTAGAAAGTTAATAATGTCCGAAGTTATTGCAAGTGTGTGAAATTATTACATTCCCTATTTTTTTTATGGTAACGATACGAGATTAAGTCATAGTTTAATTAATTTAAAATTATTAAATTTTATATTTTTAATTAATATTAACAATAAAACACTATAATATAAAAATGAATTATTATAAATTTAACTTAATTTGATAAAAATTAAATTTTATATTAATAATATTATGATACATGTATTTAATTATTAATTAAAACTTAGTTGAACCATATTTTATTATATTATTTATTGACATATCAATTTCATTTTTTAAACAAAACTTAACATTCAACAGCTATATAAATTATTTCTCATATTAAAAAATAACCAATAATTGACTTGTGGTTCATTTTAAAATTTCACGACATAAAATAATATATAATGAATTAATATAAAATCACTGTCTTAAATTCTATATTGTTACGTATTGCTTACTGATTACGTTACTCTTGCCATTTCACAAGCTGGCAAGAGTGACCTAAATGATTTTTTTTCTTTGTTAATAAGACAAGTTTGGTACGACATTTTATTAAATTTATAATTTTGGAACAAATTTTATGATAATTTATTCTTTATTAAATTACAATTTTAGAAAAAAAGGGTCTTGCTCATCTTCAAATTTTAATTTTAAATAAGTAAAATACTAATAATTATCTTTTTTATCTCAGCAAATTAATTATTCGTTATAAGACTTATATTATCCTAATGTTACTGACTGTGGAAAAGTCTTCAAAATGTCGTATTCGTTGTTCAGATCTTAAACTTACTCCCTGAATTATTGAAAACAATTAGAAAAAAACACTTGATCCAATTAAGATATTTTGTATTAATAATTTCTTCGGTCCTTAAAAAAAGGGTATGACATTATAGGAATAATTGGAAAATATCTAAATTAAATATGAAGGGGTCTAATTAGATGTAATCCCCTTTTGATATTTTAATTATAAAAGTGGAAACTTGGCCTACTAGAAATAAATACTTTTTGTGCAATTTGATGAAAGTTGTTCATAGACTTCATCACTACTTGGGCATTGCCCAATTAGGGGAGGGGTCCATCCCAACATTATGAGGTGTTTTGAAAGATTATGCTCATATCACACTTTATTCCATTTGTGACTTTTTAACACACATGGCCTTTCCTTAATCCATTCATAACAAAAGTGGGATTAGTTCACTAAGCATATTGATCATCCAAAAGCCTTACAAAGTGATGGAGAGTAATGAAAGTTCATAGATCCTTTAATTGACACTGGTGAATATAATTTCTTATTTTAATGTGCTCGTATTATATTCTCATTTTTTATTCGTCTGTCTTAAATTTTATTAAAATAATTAGTTTAAAAATTAAAATCGTATTTATTAAATTTTAAGAATAATGGTTCAAAACACTCGATTGCGAAGTTAAATTTTTAAAATTATTAATAATATTATTCTTTTCAAATTATTGGAAAATTAGATAAAAACAAAAAACAAAGAATAATCCGAGTAACATAAAAGCCATCAAATATGAATAGTCTTAGTAGGAAGTGAAGGAGTGTGGAAAAAAAAAGTAACAATAATAAATGAGCGGGGTCCATGAGACGTTGACCCCACCACCATCCTCGCACGTGCTATAGCCCCACTTGACTTTCTTATCATGTTTGTTGTCGACTTGGCATTACCAAGACAAAGACGGTTCTTTACTTCTTCTGTTTTATTTTTAACATTATCGTTACTAAAGATTAGGTTTGACATTGAAACCAATGTTATGAATACCGTACTGAATTTGGTATCGAATTGGGCTCTAAAATAGAACTATACCGATATCAGTCGGTACCGGATACTGTTTCAGAATATTTTTAAAATTTATAAAATAGTCCCTAAAATTTTTAAAAATTACAAAATAGTCCAAATAGATATATTATACAACTGTACTGTATACTTTACTAATTTACTGTTTACATCAATCATGCTTTAAAAAATCTTAATAATAAATAATAATGACAATTAATTTAAAATAACAATAATTTTTAAATATTTTACATATAAATAAT
>JANTPM010000007.1:33302814-33319818 GCA_025434745.1 Erythroxylum divaricatum
AATTTATGGAGAAGTAGGAGTCAGGTGTTGTTTTGGCCATGTTTAGAACTATACGACTCTGTTGAGGGAGTATTTGAAACAAGGGTTTGTTCTGATTTTCGTGAAATACTTAGCCATGGCGGTCGTGGGAAATAGCTTCAGTAATTGGATAGCTTATCTGTTTGTTGCAGAGGGCGGAAATTTGATTTATTGACTGGATCGAATTGGGTCTATGTTACTTATTGTTGTGGAGCTTTAATGACATAATTGGTGTTTATTTCTGTTGTAAATCTTGTGTTTAGGTGATCTGGGAATATCATTTTCTCGTCTTCCTGATCGGATCTATAGTTCTTATGTGGTAATCAAAAGGTCATCTTTCATGTTAATCGGTTCCGAAGAAAGGGATATGCTCTTTCATGTTAATGGGTGGTACTTGAATGATGGGCTCAAATTGGGTTTAGATCATTTATGCCCTAGTCTATGGTTGGAGTAGTGATTTGATTGGATATCTCCAATGGGATTATAGATACAATTGCTTTTGCTTGGCCTATTTTGCATGTGCTGAAACAACCGTGAAATGTAGACGAAGAATATTATGGTGGAAATATAGTTTAGTGACGATATGAACTTATTTGGATCCCGTATTTCATAGATCAAATGTTCTGTTTTCTGGTTCTTTACTTGGACCGTCTTTTGCTATGGTTTAATATGATTGGACGGAGCTTTTTTCCTGCATTTCAAAGTAATTAACTGAAAACACTTTTTGTCTAACTGTCTTATAGAATTTTACTAGGGAGTCCTTCTATGAGATTCTTGGCATGATAAAGTGCAAAATTCTAGATTCGATGTGCTTAGAATAGCTATTGCTTTCTCTTCCATTTCTCAGACTGCTCTGGATTCTTATCCAAACTTTATATTTGCAGGTGAGAAGAGCAGTGGAAGCTAGAGGCTCCAGCCTTGCAGCCATTTCTTTGAAATCCATCTTTTGGAGGAAACTGAAAAGTAAGCTGTTGGGATTCTTATCTTTGCCAATTTTTTTCCATGTGTCTGGAAAACTTTGATTTCAGCATAGATGCAGTAGAACAAGCGAGAAATGAAATCACCTAGGTGGTTGGTTGTACTCACTTGTGCTTAATTGCACTCGACACTTTTTTGGCAGACTAAATACGTTACTTGTGCTGGTAGCTTTATTTATGCTCTGGCGTCAAGTTGAAAACAAGAAGACACTATATCTTTGTATAAATTGTGGTGATAGAACTTCAGTTGTTGGAATAGGAATTGTGGCCTCCGCAAGCATGATGAGTCCATTGGATTTGGAACTTATTAAGTTCATAAATCCTGAGTTGACTTGGAAGACAGTGGCAAAGCGTTATAGGAGTTGCCTGAGGCGTACACGGAGATCAATTGATAGAAAGTACAACATGGGCTCCGAGCTGTTAGATGATGTCCCTAACAAAGCAGATGCTACATTGGTGTCAGATACTGAGAAGGTTCAAAATCGAACTACAAATCCTTTTGTAACTTGCTCTATTAATGGTTATTGATTTCGTAACATCCGACTGCATGAATTTCTGAGGCATATTTGTCTATGTGGCAGCATGGTGTGGCTGTTCTTGGGCGTCGATTTGGTGAAGAAATAGAACACGGTCCAATTAAGAAGAGGAGACTTATGGCACAGTCTACCTCCTTAACATCTCAGTGCCCACTGCCTTACTTTGAAGTGCCTGAACTTAACTTAAATAGCAAAGCCCACAGTAGAAAAAGTGATACTACTCCCAAGGCAACAGATGCGAGTAGTATGATTTCAGAAACAAATGATAGTCAGTTTGAAAACGTTGAAGACTTATCTGGGATTGAGATACTTGCTGCTGTGGCCTGCAATAACAGTTTATTTAAGAATATTGATCTTGTTGAAGAATGTTCACTCTTGGAAGAACCAATACAAGAAGGAGCTGGTTCATCATCAACATCTGCTGCGGTTGTCGAAGAAACTGCTTCCTACCCAAAAGATAAAATGGAAGCCCCATCTGTTGTCAATAATTCTACTTCCATATCTCCTACGTGTTCTGCTAGAAATGACACCAGAGCAAAGAAATCTGAATCATCAACGGATGATAGATTACCTTTTGACTTGAATAATGTGCCTTGTAAGAATGTGAAAACTGATTTTCTAGTTGACTGTTTACACAATGTCTCCATCCACAGAAATGGCAAGCTGCAAAATTTGGGTCCTTCCGATAACCAGCAGGAACATAAAGAAATTAGTCAGAGCCATTCGCATGGATTAGTCTGTTCGAGTATGCATACTGATGAACAATCTTCAGTGGATATGAAAGGTTTAACCAGTTGCACTAACAGATCAAGCACAGGGGACCATAAGATTGAACAACAGCTTGATGACGACTACAGGAATAGTGACTTATTTGTCTCTTCTCCAAGTTGTATTATCCAGGAACCTTCAACTTCTGATTTTGCTGATGTGAAAACTTCCAGCAAATTTGTCAAAGATCCTTCTGATGAGAGCAATGAATCCAACAGTTACCAAACTGATCATGTCACGAAAGTGGTCACTGGAAATACTTCTGGACTTCAGGATGGCTATGATTCACAGTTTGAGGATGGGGAGTTGAGGGAATCTGATCCACTTTTTTGCTGGGATGATAGTGAATTAGAGGATTGGGGTGTTGAACAGTTGGACTATGGATCTGAGTTTGAGGAAAAAGGGTTCTCTGGCTTGGATTGTGGAAAGGAAATGAAGGTTGTGAGAGGACCTAGTCCAGGAACTGATAATGTGATAAGAGTTGAAAATTCCAGGACAGTAGATTCTCGAAGAGATGATTCAGCAAGCACTGGGACAAGGACCTTGAATGTGACTACTGACAAAGACTGCTCATCAAAAGCTGGTTTATCAGTGCCATTGATTATGGAGGAGTTGTCAAATGTTGAAGGGCCTGATGCTATTCGTTTTAAGGATGACATTCCACTTCAGAACAGGTGACTTCAGGATTCTTTTGCCTTTACATTGCTAAGAAAATTTTGCCCTTGTTCTTCTATTCCATTACGTGTATCCCACATGCTGATTGCTATCATATGTTTCAGTGCTGATACTTTTGTTTGTGTATATTGTAGAGATGCAGCAGGGGATACTTCCAAAAAGTTATTGGAAAGGGATAGAATTACTTCTAATTTTTGTGCACAAAGCCCAGGCAAAGGTCGATTTGCCAATCATCCAACACGTTACTGGGATGCTGATCAAAGATACTCTCCTTCCTCTTCGAGCCCTTATTGCTTTTGTCCTCCTAGGCCAAGAAGTGCCATAGAGGGCTGTGGATGGGGTTCTGATTATTCAGAGCCTGAACATACATGGTTTTTCAGCTGCAACCACAGGCAATTTATGAACTCTTCTACTCGTGACGGGTATGAACATAATATGAGGAGGTTTCCAGTCATCAGGAATTATAACTACACCATGGATACTAGAAGATTATTACCGGTTAGAGATTTTGTTCCCACTAGGAGTAAGTTTAAAAGGTATCAGCAAGAGCTTGGCAGAGGCATTAGAGAGGAATACAACAGACTCATACCTGAGGAGACTCCTGAATGTCCTAATCATCTGCCACATTGGCTGCCAAAGAGAGATAGAAGAAGCATATCTCCCCTCAGTAGAGGACGATATCATTATGGGTTAGCACGCAGAAAATCCCCTCCAAGATCCAGGTGTCATTCACCAGCTACATATGCATTGCAGAGGGAGCAAAATGTGGATTCAAGATGTCAGAGCAGGTCTCTGGTCTACGGATCAGATGCCAGAGCAGAGAGACTTAAGTTGCCATTTCAGAAGCGCTTTGCTGCTACTTATGAAGACAGCTATAAGTCCTCAACAAGAAATCGTTTCTCATCACACCATAGTTCTAAATGGTATGATGAGCGAAATGGTGCATTGCCAAACTATAGAGGAAGAAAATCTCCAACAAAAATGTCTCATGAAAGTCGATGGTTTAGTTATGCTCGTCCCACCCTCAAGTCAGATTCCTACAATCAATTTAGTCCAAGGAGGCATTCTAGAAAATTTCCTGAAATGGGAGATGGTGGTAGGTAAGTTGAATATGAAAGGTGTAGATGATGGAAATAGAGGTAACAAAAGATATGAGATGTTTCACTGGGTGGGGTGATATGACACTGATGGTGCTGGATTTCGGTAACATAAAAGATTATTGTGGCTAATGATTCATGATTATGCTAACTGCTGCAGGATAACTGATAGAACTAGAGATGCACTCAGGAGAGTTAATAAAGAATAGTTTTTTTTTTTAGTGACAGAAGGTGTACAGATTAAGTCACATTGTGCTTGCCTTGTTTTGTGATGTCTCAACAAAGAGGGCAACCATCAAATTCGTTGATTACACATGATGGGTTTTACGTAGTGTATAGGAGTTACTAATTGTTTATCTTCTTACCCCTTATGACTTGCTTATGAATTTTTGCATTAAGAAGTTATAAGTCGCTTCAATTTTTTGTATCTGTTTCATATCCTTGTTTTTTCCCATTGTCATCATCTTCACCCAGCCAACACCTGCTATTGTAATGTCTAGCTGAGGTGCTTCATGTATAAAAGATAAATAGAGATGTGAAAGGTTTTTCTGTGTGTCATGTTTTAGTTTCTGTGGTTTCTACCATTTCTAGCTTCTGTTGAACTGAAGGTCGAAGCATGGTAAAATAAATGTCCTGAACCCTGGTGGTAAGTTGGAAACCGGGAATTCTACCGAAATGGGCAATTTGGTTTCATCATCTGTTGTCTATGTTGGAAGATATATAGTGAATCATATGGCAAAGTGATAGGGTTATTATAAGCAAGAATAAATATGACTATACGTTAAGGTCCTGTCCAGGTATAGCTTAATAGAACCTGGAGTCTAGCACTCTTTTTTAATCTTCCCCTCACCAACTGAAGCTTATGGACTCGAAATGGAGATTTCCTGATACATCAGATGAACAAATTTTAGCAACATCTTGCCTCATTCCTTTTGGTCCACTTACTAGAACTCCCACACTCTTTCCCTCACATTTCATCAATCTATCTGCATAAGATTCAGAGGAGAAATACATGTCAGACTTTAGACTTTGAGAACATATAGGATCAAGTGCAGGTGGGATAGATGCACATTCACCTTTCAGATTTGGTCTTCCGCTGAACTGCACATTTGTGACCTGTAAAAGAGACTGGTAATCTCCCATGTTCTCCAAATCCTTCTGTGTGTTGAATGGTTGTGAACCCATATGCTTAATCTGTTTAATTTCACGTGCCATCTGCTTCTTGTTCCAAATAAATGCGCCAGAGGCAGTCATCACTATGGACGAACATATAGCTACCATGTTCAGAACAGACTTTGGAACAGCAGGATATATGGTATCGGTGTTATGGTCAATAGGGTATATGTAACATCGGATCAGAATGCCAATGATAAGCAAGAAGATGATGAAAGAAGCTGAAATTATTCCTCCAAGCCAGAGCCAACTGTTTTGGCCGAGAATTGAATGAACTGGTGCATCAGAAGAAGCTGGCTTGAACCATATGGTTCTGGAGGCCAACTGCTGACTTGTATTGATCTCTTTCTCTCTGGTTATGTAAGCTTCGATTTGTATCTGCAAATGAGATACGTCAAGTTTGGTGCTTGAAATTGGGAGGATGAGCTCAAGAACGGTGAGGTCAACGTATTTCCTGAAAGCACAAATCAGGAGAATTCTTGGGATGGTCCTGTCAGGTTTTGTGTTGGCCGCAAAAATGACTTCTCTAATGATTGATATGAAAGGAGTTATGCCACTTCCTCCACACACCATTACAAGCATGTCGTGCCTGTCACAAATTTCCCTCTTACATTCAGTAAAAACACTTGCTTTTTATATATTTTTAAGATTGTAACCCCTTTCATGTTCCACAAATGTTAGTCCTGTCCGGGAATGTTCTGACAATTCAAGGTTGAAAATGGAAAGATAGATTCTGGTTGGTTCTGTGGCATATACACACCTCATGAAATGGGTTGAAGGTGGTCCATAGGGTCCTTCGACAGAGAGCTCCAGGCGATCGATTGGTGAAGGGGACGATAGGATCTTGTATAATTCTGATGACCAACTTCCTTCACTTTTTATGATTATGCTTAGCTTGTCAGGATCTGTGTTGCTGTTGGAGGTAATTGTAAAGGGATGCCATTGTAGCCTGGAAATGCTAGGCACGTTTATGAATATACTGCTCATAGGAGTGTAGCTCAATCCTGGCAGAACAAACAATGATGTTCAGACAATGGAATTTAGCCACTATTCCATTAAAATGGATCAAAAACTCACCTGGAAGCTTGGAAATGTTGAGTTCTACACTTTCGCATGACAAAACTCGCGCAAAGACTAGGGCTACTTTCTGTTGAGATTGTAACAATCTCAAGAATCGATCTATTAAAAAGAGATAGAAACCAGGAAGGATGATACAAGAACCATAGAAGCCAACATGGAACACGAAGAACACAACAAAGAGAATGTAGAAGTAGTGAGTGTAGAAGAAGAGCTCAAATAGTTTTCTTCTGAATTGTTTCAGGCTTGTAGGCCACATGACCAATCCTGCAAGCAGAGAAATTTCTCCTGCAACATTTGAAATAAAGAACTTGTCCCATTTGAGCATCTGCCAAGTGAAAACACAAAATCAACTTCTTAAGTTTCTTCTTTGAGAAATTGGAATGGGGTCAACTTGGAGTGAGTAAGATATGCAAAATAAGATCAGATTAGAACACGTGATCAAACTCAAAATCTAGTTATGGAATATCCAAGAGAGCGAAAATAAGATCAAATATGATCCAACTCAAGTTTGGATCTTAAATCCAATCCCACTTTGAATTTTAAATCCAACCCAATAATGAATAAAACAGTCGAGGGAAAATAAAAAGTTTACCTCTGATATTTGATGGGTTTTGGCCCAAAAGAAAATGTAACAGAGGCCATGAGCAGTGAACAGAATCATGCATATGTGACCCATCCATATATGGTACTTGATGCTTGACTCTGAGGTCAGGCCCAGAAACTGCAATATGGACGATAGTCTGGTAACTGGGAAGAACAGTAGAGCCATACTTGCGTATCCCACAAGGCCCAAAGTCAGTCCTACACATTCCAATTTGTCCTCCCACCTGAGCAAAATTGTCAAGGTCATAGAAACATAAACAAGGATTATGAATATAATACTCAAAAAGACAAAACAGGTTGCTTCCAGGTCAAAAATGGTGGGACTGAGGAATCTGTGAAAGATAGGCAATGTATGGAGGAGGAAGAAAGCCTGTGAGGAGAACTTTACACTTGTAATCCTTCAAGTTTAGCGTCTTGAGCGCTAGTTTCAAACATTTCATGCAAGTTCCAAGCTAAGGTCCATACTAGTAACCCCACAAACATGCCAAGAAACGTCAGCTCTATCCAGGACACGATTCCAAGGGGACCTTTCACGACCGCCGTTCGTTTCCACCACCCAAAACCTGAACCTGAAGAACCATTCTTGCTGTGTTCATGAAAACATAGTCAGATTACAAGAGACTGATCATATATATAGAGCACACAAGTTTTAGAGCAGTAGCAGTACTTTACCTGAAGCTATCGTCAGGAATTTTCTTTCCCAGATGGAGGTATATACACGCCAGTGTAGCTATGAGGAGGACAGGGAAAGTATAGATTAACAACCACGAACCTGTAGAACAGCATCACAGAACTTATTCACTCGCCTCTTCAGGTTCTGAAAATAGAGATTAATGGGAACTGGGAACTAAGAACAGGAACAGGAACTGAACCTTCTCCTCCCAAGAATGTGGACCTTGTTTTCGCACTAATCTTAGGAAACCAGTGTTGATAATATGTGTGCATAGGCATCATCAACCAGATGATCAAGTACCCAAGAAAGATTACTGTTACAAGCAGCTTTATTCCTGATCGAGTCGACCGGAAAAGAGTTGCTCCATTTGTATCACCACTTTCAGCTCCTGAAACCATCTCTCCCAGTCTCCTGCCTTTGTTTATGGAGCTAACGACGGGGACTTCTCTTGATTAGTGAATACTTTTATCGCCGCCTGTAATTGTATAGGAAAAAATAAGACAAAATAAGTGTCTGCCTACGTTACATTTTTTGTCAAGAAGTTGGTCATGACACGGTTCGAGGGTCAACACTCAACAGTATTCAATACCCGTGATTTAAAAATTCTAAATTTTTTTAAATCACGTTCTTAACGGCCAAGATAAGGAAAACCATTTTTTTTTCTTTTTACAAAAGAAAAGCTCAAAATCCCAAAAAATTAATCTAACTGGCGCATTGTTCTGCGGTATAAATTTACTTGCTTATCTTGGTGGTTGGGTTCTATAACTAGTATTGGAGGCTCCTGAAGAATATGTATGCTTGGGTTGGCTAGGACTGTAAGAGCGGCCAGGTTATTAGCATACTGATTTTCTTCGTGATGTACATATTGAATTTATACCTCTTAAGCTCGTTTAATTAACCCACGTATATCTGTCACCAAAAAATTATTCTCAACTAACATTATATTGGAAGAGGACAGGATGTTAATGACTTCTAAGGAATCCACTTCAAAGATGACTCGTTGATAACTAAGCAATCAAGCCAAAATAAGACCCGATTGGACTCCCCTGAGATCAGCATCTAGCGGCGAACCCCTTCTAATATGTTGTATAAAACCATCACACCACTGGTCGTGCCAGTCTTTAATTAAACTTCCAGTAGTAGCAATGGTAGACCTTTATTTAACCGCTCCATCCGTGTTTAATTTGACTCAATCTTCCAGTGGTTTGGTCTACCCAACTAGACTACTCACGGGTGATCTCTATGTTTGAAACACACAGTTTTTCATTGCCTTTGCCCTGACTATCTACTCCACGTACTCCATAATGACCCTTGTACCTTCTTTCGACCAAACAAAGGCAGCTTCAAAAAACTTTTATTTCCCCAATGCCATAAAAACCTACAAGCTATTCCAAAAATAGTAACTCAACCAATCTGCATCACATGTGAGTGCTTCATAAGGTTGGTTTTCATCAACAGTTCCTCGTCTTGTTGAAAGAAATCTGTATCAACCACCTCTGAGGAAAATTTACTCTAAAAGATTTTCACTCTTGGACAATCCCGGATGACATATAGTATGAACTCTTCTTATCCACAGATGTGACAACTGCCATCCGTTGAGATATGACATGTCACTCTTTGCCGATTGATCAGTATTTTTTTTGGTCATTGACTAAAAGAATGCCCTAATTCGTTGGTGCCCTGTCCATTTTCAAATTAATTTTCATAGGCTATTATTAACATTCGTGATACTCCCTTCGATTAAGTCGTAGGCGGACGCCATTGTGAACCTCCTGTGCTTAATTTGTCCCTACCTCATTGTATCTTTTGCTACTCCTTGTGCATTAGGAAAGATCTCCATAATATCCATACAGACTGTAGAAGAGAAATATTGTTGGAACAAATTTTACTTCCAAGTGCTGATTTCATTCGTAAAATCTGCTATTTTAGCATAAAGAACGCTCTCGAGAAGTAAAGAGGTTGTCACGTAAATTAGAGGTCTCCAATCTTTTGCTCAATTATCTAGGCAAAAAAAAGCACCTTTCATTATCCAACTTCTATTTTATACCTTGGCCTATAAATAACCAAATTGTAGAGATTTCTCGTCAAATACTTGAAACCCCTAGTCTATCTATTATATGAGGAATACGATGCGGGTCTATTCCATATTTAGACCATTGTAACGAGAACTGGTTTCCAACCCAAGATCACACATTTCAATGCAAGACGTACTCGTGTTTGTAGCGATTCTATGTATCTTATTATAGTCGTTACCGTAGATGATTAGTTATTTTCAGATGGTTAGTTGACTAAAGTTTTTTATTTAAAGCTTCTTCTTTAGTTGCAGTAGATCAAGATAACTTTGATTAAGTGAGTAGCGGTTGTGCTCTCACTAATAAAACGCTCTGTTATATTTTTCTATAGTGTTCACACAAAGTGTCACATCTTTTAGTTTGTCCTTTTACTTTGTTATGAGATTCTGCAGGTACAAAAAACAAGAGGTCCACATTGATTAGGTAAGCGGAACTAATTTTGACCATTAACTTTATATCAAAGTTCGAAATCTTCCTATGATGAAGGGATGACAATAGGCTCCTTCAACTATGGTTTGATTGGTCAGTGACCAGAGGGTACCAGCAAAGTAGGGTCGGCCTAACCTAGTTTCTTATTTTTCTTATAAAATATAAAAAATGATGTTATTTTGTCATTCTCGATGATGGATCAACTCGAGCATAAACCGTGACTTCAATCAAATTTTCATGCTTACTTATACCATTAAATGTTTTATTAGAAATATAATATTCATAAATTGTGCATATTTAAAAGATAATACAATGAGTTTATAATGAAAGAAAAATTAACAATTAAAAAGTTAAATTAATTGGATCATAAAAATTTAAAACGTTCAATTTTACTGTTAAAAATTAATCAATTTATTAATTAATCGATCAATTTTTTAAATTAATAAATTATTATAAACTAAAATATATTAATTAATTTTTAATTAATAATATATTTAATTAAACTTTAAATTTTTCTATATTTAAAATTGATTTCTTTTAATCATATTATTAAATTATTAAATTTTATTAAATTTTTAGTCAAACCTTTTAAACCATTTAATATTTAAAACATAAAAAATAACATTTAATATGTGAGAATGAAACAGATAAATGGTCTCATGGTCAAGTCTCGAGTTTGCTTGGAAATTTGAAGAAGATTACATTTCACCTACCACTATCAAGTTTCAATGTCAACGACCTTTAATGCCACTAAATGAACTTTCTAACCGCTGCTGCCGACTGCGATTGCACAAAGTCAGAAATAGTAAGAAGAAAAAAGAGAGGTGAGCTGTGGAAAGTTGGGTGTGCGCGTATGGGGAGCACCTTCCCATAATATCAGTTCCAATCATGTTCTTCGCCGACCTGCGATGATCGGACACAAATTTTAAGAAACCAAAATCATACACTCTAATTCTATCAACAAGAAATGACAAAGTAAGGAGATTTGGTTGGCGAAAACAGGATGTTCAGGACATAACTGAGGGCAGAGAAAGGTTTGGTTTGTAACAGGAACACAAGCAAATGAAAACGGTGGCCATTGAATGGTTGGGTAGTTAGTGCTTACGGCGGCTGGTGAGATTGCAATGCCATTTCCGAAACGTGAACTTTGCAGCGTTGGCATGGTCAACTGAGGTGAACGCGAAAAGGGAAGTTTTGATGTCGTTGACGGTGAACCTCCGGCGAGCTCAGTCCGAGAAAGGAAAGTGAAAGACTGGAACTTGATAACTACGGTCTTAGTCAACTGCTCTCGCAAACAATCATTTCATACTATTGTTATTTCGGGCAGTGTTCTTGAAGCCCATTTTCTTTGGTCCAATAATGGCCCAATACCGTATTGGTCTAAATCCAAAACGACATAGAAAATGTCACAAGTGGTCGTAGAGTAATGTATATTAATATTTTACAAATTGAATCGAAAGTTAAATCCATAAAATAAAATAAAAGATTGAATCCTTAAAAGATAATTAAAAAATTATATGGTGATTTTATGATTAAAAATTAATTTTTATTTATGATTTTATCTTGATTTTTTGGTAATTTGAATATAAATTAACTTTTAACAAGTTGTTTAATATAATTTTTTAAGTTAGTACATGTAAACTTTTAAATGATTAGGTTCGGATAGCAATAGATTCAGGTGTTTTCAATTGCCCGGTCTATAACCTTAGATCCAACATATGAGTAAAACGATATTATTTTGTTTAGAAAAATTGAGCCTTTATTAAGCCGGAATCTAAACAGCCAAATCCGAACTTAATTAAAGAATATTTTATACTTTTAATTTAAAACATTATTTAAAAAATTTGATAAGGCTAACCATTGCGGTCCCTACTATTACGTGATTTTCTTCTAAATTTTATAATGACATCATGATGAGTTATTTAATTTAAAATAGATTATAGTATTAAAATTTAATATTTAATAAATAAGAGGAATTTATATTTAGTATTAAAACATGAATAAAATTGTCTTTTTTCAATAATGAAATTATATTATTTTTGCATCTTTTCTTCATAAATTTATTACCAATAGAGGTTTAATATTATTGAAATTGTTCCTTATATTTCAAATTCAATTATGACCCAATGACTATATTATATCTCAAGTGAATACTAAAATCATTAACAACAAAGTGATATCCATATTGTGTATGTTTTGTCGTTATTTTCTAATCAAAGAGTTTTCAAAATTGGAACGTTAGAAGGAATTTTTCAATAATTTAAATAATAAAAATTTAAATAGTTTTTATGTCTTTCACCTTAATAATAATAATTAATATACAATAACATAACATTTTATATAAAATTTTAAAAATAATTTACACAATTATCATATATTGGATAATGGGGCCGAATATGATGCAAGGTGACGTAAGCCCACCTCATCTCAAGAAACTCAGACTTATTCATAAAGAACATCTGTCCCACTTCACTGAAAAAATATGTTATCTTACGTTCAAGGCAATCTTATAATGTCAAATATCAAAGGCTTGATTCGTTTTGACAATGGAAACATACCAGAATTTGTACAACGAATGAAGAAATGCCAATGCACACCGCAGATATGACTAATCTTCACTATTTTTTGTCAAAATTGAGTTGAGTGTTCAAACCTGGCACCCATTAAAACGAATCAGATCTCAAGTTTCCTTTTCCATGGCTGAGGTTCGGGTTTGAAAATATCACGTAATAATCTTTTAAAACAATGATTGATTCTACCTTTGGCCTGTTTTTGGTAGATATTATTGGTTCTGTCGGATTCTGGCAGAATTGAACGTTGCCGTTTGAATCCATGGAATTAACTTCTTTCTATGGTAACTTCGACGTGAAGATCCATGCAAAACAAAGAAGACACGTCAGAGATTATGTCCCGATTAACCCCTTTGACGCTTAAGTCAGTCTTTTTAGTGAAGATGAGATTGCTATACGCAGAGAAGGCTAAATTATGATCACGTACCTTCATTACGATGAAATCATACCTTATATATGTAACGAACGCTAGGGTTAAGTCTTTACGTAGACTTCTACTTCTGCATGGAAGGTTTTCTCCTGCTAATAGATCATGGATGTGTAGATCAGGCCCGAGTTAACCAATAGATGTGAGACCCATCTTTGAGAGGTCGACTGATTGACTCGTAGATTATTGTGATTGAGTTCGAGCCCAATAAAATCGACCCGACCAATTAGTAATTAATTTATAGAATATTTGTGGGTTTTGATTGAAAATGTAAGATGTAGCTTTTGAGGTTGGTTGCATAGGCTAGTAGGCATAACTATTTCACCTAGCGTAGATGGGCGATGGTGTAATGGTGGTTGATCATATGCTTACACAGATAGGGTTATGTGGTGATTTGTGTTTCCTGTTGCGGGTATGTGTAAGAAACGTTGGGTTTTGGGATCACATGGGTTTCAACTACCAGAATGAGCTTGAATTGAAAGGTTGTTTCTATTCCTAGTCCAATCCAACAACATATGGAAGAAAAAAACATGAGTTTTTTTGGGTGTTTGTAATTGAGATTCTGGATCCTTTACACCATCAATCATCAAACAAGCAGGGTATAAGCAATTTGCTTTGCTCCTTCTATAATGGGCAACAGCCTGACCTCCATTGTTGTCCACTAAATGTGAACGGTTGATTTCATCACACGAGACAATGATTAGAAAACTTGCACTGTCTAGGCCGAATTCAGTGTCCCTCCACTGTACTTTTAAGGAAAATCCAAGCTTCCTAACAGAGTCAAACCCAAATGACCCTTTTCTCTTGGCAGTGGCTCTAGTCCACTAAACCTTTACTTATCATCTCGAAAGCTTCTCCGAAGAGTTGTGAGAGCCTCTTTCATGGCATCCAAAAGACTCTACTTTCTTTCACTGACTCTCCTCTCGTTTATCTCTTTCAGCTCTACTTCCTTTACTCCCCTGGACAACTATCTTCTAAATTGTGGCTCGACCACCAGTGTTTCCGTCGACAACCGAAATTTTCTAGCTGATTCCGTCAGACCAGGGTCAGATTTTATCTCATCTGGTCGGTCCGTTTCAGTAACGAACAAGAACCCATCTGCAAATTCACTCACTTTGTATCATACAGCAAGAGTTTTCACTAAAGCTTCGGGGTACAAGTTTAGTATCAAGAGAAATGGGACTCATTTGGTACGTTTTCATTTCTCCCCGTTTGTAGCAGAAGGTTTTAATTTGTTGACCGCTAAGTTTAGTGTTGCATTTGATGGGTACACAATACTGAGTGATTTTAGTACCCAAGTTCTTGTAGTCAAAGAGTATATACTTAAAGTAGATAGTGAAATGGTGGAGATTCTGTTTAGTCCTGAGGTTGATGAAGGTTATGCGTTTGTTAGTGGGATTGAGCTATTTTCAGCTCCTGGGGACCTTATTATAGATCAAGGAGTTAGGTTGGTAACGGAAAATGGAATTGAAGAGATTACGAATGTTACATCTAATGTTCTTGAGACAATTCATAGGATTAATGTTGGAGGTTCAACTTTGACACCTTTCAATGACACATTGTGGAGAACTTGGATTCCTGATGATGATTTTCTTGTTATAAAATCTGCTGCCAAACGTGTTGCGACTACACATACTCCTAATTACCAGAGTGGTGGTGCGACCAGAGAAATTGCCCCTGACAATGTCTACATGACTGCCCAGGAGATGAATAGGGACAACAGCAACCCTAATGCAAGATTCAACGTCACCTGGAAATTCCCAGTTGGTGGTTTGGGTGGCAGCTCGCATTTTGTTCGGCTCCATTTCTGTGACATAGTTAGCAGTTCACTTAATCAGTTGTACTTTAACGTGTTTATAAACAACAACACTGCATATAAAGATGTTGATTTGTCGGCACTGACATTCCACTTGCTCTCATCTCCTGTTTACATAGACTTTGTTGCTGCTTCTGATGATTCAGGATCCATAAGTGTAAGTATTGGACCTTCAGACCTTAGTAGTACAGTGAAAATCAACGCTATCTTGAATGGGGTGGAGATAATGAAGATGGTTCCAGCTTCAGAAAAGGGTTCTAAGAAGAAAAGCATTTGGATTATTGTTGGTCCAATCCTTGGAGGTATTGTTGTAATGTCATTGGTTCTACTTGTCCTGTTTGCATGTACATGCAAGAAAAAGAAGAAGAAGCAGAAGCAGTCAAAAACAAGGCGTTCGGAGAGTGCTGGCTGGACTCCTCTCCGTGTATTTGGGGGCAGTTCACGAAGTAGAATGTCTGAAGTAACTATCAATACATCTCCCGGTCCAAATGGATCACACAGCTTGAGGATACCCTTTGTTGATATACAATCTGCAACTAGCAACTTTGACCAAACTCTGATTATTGGTTCAGGTGGATTTGGTATGGTGTACAAAGGAGTTCTCAAAGACAACACAAAGGTTGCTATAAAAAGGGGTGTTCCAGGATCTAGGCAGGGGCTTCCAGAATTCCAGACTGAAATAACAGTTTTGTCCAAGATACGCCACCGGCATCTTGTTTCACTAGTTGGGTTTTGTGAAGAGCAGTCAGAAATGATACTGGTTTATGAGTACATGGAAAAGGGACCGTTGAAGAATCATTTATACAGTTCAAACCATCCACCGTTATCTTGGAAGCAAAGGCTTGAAATCTGCATTGGTGCAGCCAGGGGCCTTCACTACCTTCATACAGGCTCCACACAAGGTATCATCCACCGTGACATTAAGTCTACAAACATTTTGCTGGACGAAAACTACGGGGCTAAAGTTGCTGATTTTGGTCTCTCAAGATCAGGTCCATGCCTTGATGAGACCCATGTAAGTACTGGTGTTAAAGGTAGTTTTGGTTATCTTGATCCCGAGTACTTTCGAAGACAGCAACTTACAGACAAATCAGACGTTTACTCATTTGGAGTTGTGCTTTTTGAAGTTCTATGTGCAAGACCTGCTGTTGATCCATTACTTGCTAGGGAGCAGGTGAATTTAGCTGAATGGGCAATGCAGTGGCAGAAGAAGGGAATGCTTGACAAGATCATTGATCCAAATCTAGTGGGACAGATTAAAGCTAACTCTTTGAAGAAGTTTGGAGAAACGGCTGAAAAATGCTTGGCTGATTATGGTGTCGATAGGCCAACTATGGGTGATGTACTGTGGAATTTGGAGTACATACTACAGCTTCAGGAATCTGGAGCACCAATAGAACCACAAGAAGACAGCAACATGAATGCAAATGACCTGCCAAGGTCTAGAGTAACTCCTGGTGTTCCACATAGCAGCACACAGTCTGAAAGAGATAATCGTTTGAATGTTAGCAGCTCAGACATATCAACCACCCTAGTCTTTTCCCAGCTAATAAACAATGATGGAAGATAGTTCTTTTACTGTTGCTTTGACACGAGTTGGCTACTTTCGTTGCTAGGATTTCCTTCAGATGTACTGAAAGAAATTTGTTAATAGCATACACTACAAGATCATAAATTTAAACTGGTTTTACTGTCTGATTTCCCGTGTTTTCGATCTACCTTTGTATCTGATTATCTTGATTTGATATCGAGTAAGATCTGGCCTATCAGCTGGTTTAAATCTTCTCAAGACTCTCTTCAATTTCTGCAGGTGTAAAATTCCTGCTATAGTCTGGCTCTAACTAACAGGGACAACACTATTCCTATCACATGCTGAACTGCTTGGATACTTTCTTTTGTAGCCTTCAGCATGTCCAAATCTTCTGAGAATTGAACAGAATCGAATCCTACAACTTAATAGCCGACCGTTGTATCATTCAGTTACCAAAGCACATGCGATGGTTAAGTGTGTTTTTGAATGGGTTTATATCAGTATAATTTTTTTTAGAAGAGTTTTTTTTTAAATCAGTTGATTGTTTGACTATCAATTA
>JANTPM010000007.1:33321121-33333413 GCA_025434745.1 Erythroxylum divaricatum
AAAGCCTTAGAATATGTTGGAATTGCTCCAAAGGGAAGCTTAAGAGTGCAAGACTTTCTTGAGAAGGCCGCAGAGGGACTAGTCGAAGGTGGAAGGTAAAATACTTATCATATTCTCTGTCTTTCTATATGCTTCTTTCCAGTGGAAGTTTCCTTTTCGTTCTCATTTTTTGGGACCTCACTTCCATTTGCATAAGTGCATATAAGCCATGAGAATAATGTCTTTTTCATAGTAAGACAAATTGGTAAGAAGTGGCAATGAGTCGGGCTGCGGATTGGGCTTGTATCATGTAGTTTAAGCCCGAGTTTAAACTTGCCCAAATTATCTGAAACAATGTTATTTTTAAAAAGTTTTTAAGATTATCTCATTTTGATCAATTTTTAAAACTTAATGACTATAACAAAATCGTTTTTAGAAGTTTACAAAACAACATCATTATGCGGTTGAGGAGTAGATCATTCTAGGTTTGAGTTTAACCTAAAATCCAATTTAGCTGTACATTGACCGTTTAACTTGGATTGGACCAGATCGGTTACCATCCTAACAAGACCAATGCTTGTCAAATTGTACCAATTATATGCATCCCGATAATTTCTCCTTGTCTGGGGTATTTTTTCTTTGCTCCTAACGACGACCACTTTCATACTGTTCCGGGAGGGAGTTCTTCACACCGATGTTTTTCTTCTTGGCTTGAAAACCTCTCGTAGAGAGCCAGTGATGTTGTGTGGTGTTTACCGACTAGCTACTAGCTAATCGTATTACCTTAATCATGTTGGATTCATGGTGGTTAGATGAGAAGCCAATTGGCCAATCATAGTTTTCTTATGTAATCCTAAATTGACTTTGCGTTTGAAGTTGTTTTTCCTAGTTGGTTGTAGTCTCTGTTTAAACGAGTGGTCGGTGAGCAACTGTTAAGTTCATAAACTTCACGATCTGGTCTTGGCAGTAGTTTCTTTTGAACCGGTGGAAATTGTGACCATGAGCGTTAGGTACGATTCAGGAGAAAAACAACTTCAAAGCGGGCTATATTAGGTTATTCATTTTTGTCTGTTTGCTGTGGATGACCATCAGCTTTCATGGCTGTGCCTAGCTAGGATTGTGGGTTGGCAAAAAACTTACTAAGCGCTATGTATAATAATGCGTTGGGTCCTGACCGAGTTTATTGTTGGATTGGCCTGGCCCAATTTCAAAAAAAATGTAGCCCAGGCAGAACGTTTACAACTATATTATTTTGATTTATTTTTTTTTGTAAACTTAAATCGTTTGTCAGGTCATTAAGTTGTTTAGATTTTTTGGGTCAAACAACTGGTCAAGTTAAATCTATGGTTTTAGAAAATGAATTAGTAATTGACAATACATTTAAGGTTTAAAAAGTTTAACTAGTATTAAATTATAATAAATTAGTTAAATATTAAATAAAAATTAAATAATTTAAAATATGATTGAAAAAGATTATTTTTATTTATTAAAAATTTAAAATTTAATTAAAAAGATTGTTATATGAAAATTAATTAAATAATTTTATTTTATATTTATTCATTAATTTACAAAATTTGACTGATAGATTAATAAATTGATTAATTTTTTAAAGAATATTAAAATAAATCAAGATGAAAAGTTAAAAATCGAATTAAAAAATTAAAAGATTTAAGATTTTGTATAATTAAATCAGTCAGATCGATTAAATTTTTTAATCACATTGTGATTTCTTTTATTACATAAAATGCTATTAATGATATCTTCAATTTTATAGATTTAAATATAATTTTATTTATGTTCAACCCTAAAATTTTAAATTAAAATAATTTTAACCTTCTCAATACGAATAAAAAGTCTATTTTTTTTGCTATTGTAATAAATTATGATCTTCTGTCCAAATTTGTTGAATTGATGCAATAGTTTGAAAATCATGCTGGCTTCGTACTAGGTAAACCCTGTACAAAAATTGGACTAGACCTTCTTTTAAATATGATATTATTTTAATTTAACTTTTTATAAATAATATCAATTTAATATATAATTTTAAAATTGAAGCAATATTATTTTAAAAATTATACTAACATAACATTATTTAAAAAAATTTAAGGTTTAAAAATTTTAATCAATATTAAACGGTCATAAAATTTGTCAAAGATTAAATAAAATTAAATAATATAAAATATAATTAAAAGAGATTACCTTTATTTATTACAAATACAAAGTTTAATTAAAAATTGTTGATTGAAAATTAATTAATTAATTTTAATTTATAAATATTTATTAATTCATAAAAATTAACTGATTAATTAAAAAATTGATTACTTTTTAAAAACAAGAGTTTTTAAAGTAAATCAGAGCGAAAAGTCAAAAATTTAACTAAAAAATTGAAAAATTTAGAAATTTTTATAATTAAATCAGTGAAATTAATTAAAATTTTTAATCATTAATATTAAGTGAAAGATTGTGATTTCTTTTATTACATAAAATGCTATTAATGATATCTTCAAATTTGACCTTTAAACTTTAGGCGGGACGGAACGGTGGGACATTGTAAATAAACAATTAACCGGACAAAGCAAGGGCAGTATAGTCATTTGAGACCTGTCGGTCAACTTGAATAATCACGGGTCGGCTGATGTGGAATGGGGACCAGTATCCAGCTGCGTTTAATCATAATTCATAGAACCATGTTGCTAATAATGTCGGCCAGTTCTCAAAAAGTGACCGATATTCCTTTCCTCTTTGCCCTCAAAGGTCTTATAATTTACAGATTGACCCCAAACGGTTAATCATTTCTAGTGACTTCAAAATGGAAATGCAAGAAGCTTTTTTTTTTTAAAAAGCAATTCGGAGAAGAACAGACTTCGAAATGGAAATGCAAGAAGGTTTTTTTTAAAAAAAAAAGCAGTTCGGAGAAGAATGGGATTTGAAATTGAAATGAAAGTTTCGAAATCAAATCACAGTTAAAGGTAGAGTTTGAAGTTCGAAGTTCGAAGCATCATTCTTCGCGCTCTGGAGTGGCTGTGCAGAGTGTTGGAGCGAGAGGGAGTTGAGTGGAGGAGAAGATGATTTGAATTTTCGTTTAGGGTTAGGAGTTGGGTTTACTTTTTTTTTTTTTGATTTGTTTCTGTGGTTTGGGTGACAATGACGGAGGTTACGTTGCATATATACGATGTGACGAATAGTGGGTCGGATAAGACGAACAACACAATCATGAATATCAACAAGATCTTCAAGGACGGGATAGGTCTGGGTGGCATATTCCATAGCGCTGTTCAGGTTGTTGTTGTTGTCGTCGTGGTCGTACTTGCTTCTGTTTGATTTCTATCGGGATTTATTTGCCAGTGTTGGTTGGATGAGATCATTTTGGGTTTGTATTTGTGTCTATTAACGGCTATTTTCTTCAAGATGGAGTCTTTTGACTCTGAAATGCGCGCCTTTAAGCAATAGTAGAATCTTGTTACTTGGGTAGATCCGGGAGTTTGTTACTGATTCTCATGTCAGTCTTGCTTTTGCGGTTTTCATGGTATTGATGTTAAATATGCCACCCAATCGCTGAATGTTGGCCAAAACTAGGAAGTGCTTGGTTCTAGAAAGAGATTCATATGCAAAAGAAGTCGAAGATGGTGTTCATTACATAATTTTGTGTACTTCGTCGAAATTGGTCAAATTCGCACTTAATCTTTTTGCCTTTGAATGCCTAGTTTAATAGATTATGCTATATATTTTGTAGGTATATGGAGATGACGAATGGTCATTTGGATTTTGTGATCATGGAACTGGAGTTTTCAGTTGTCCTTCTAAAAGGAATCCGATGTATACATATCGTGAGAGCATTGTTCTAGGAAGGACAAACTTTTCGATCTTTAAGGTAAATCAGATCTTGCGAGAGCTGAGTAGAGAATGGCCTGGAAATTCATACGACTTGTTAGCTAAGAACTGCAATCACTTCTGCGATGAGTTCTGTGAGAGGCTTGGTGTGCCAAAACTTCCAGGTACCTTATTTCATAAAGAATCATATTTCTTTGTGAGAATGCCTCAGTTATGAATTATAAACAGGATGTTCTATCGGTCATGATGCATGTATATTCTAGTTTCTGATGTGATTTGAAGTTATAGTCTTAGTAATGTTGTTTCTATTGGAATGTGTGTTACACTTGTACTATTAACAGGTTGGGTTAATCGCTTTGCTAATGCTGGTGATGCTGCTATGGAAGTAGCAGGAAACACAGCAATAAGGGTGAGATGCTCTCTTTTGTTCCTGTATGTTATACTGATCAGCATTTACTTATTACTAGCAGTCAAAATGTATCGATCATTGTCCTACATAATGACTACTAATTTTTTGAATTGAATGTTTTCTGTTTGAATTTTATCTCCTTTGGGCAACTGTTTTATTGTATCCATCATCAGCACTTACCATTTCTTGTCACTAACATTTGTGTTGAGGCAATTAACATCTTTTTACTTCTTTGGGTGGTTTAATCACAGTTGAGACAAGCTAAGACAGAGATTGTATCAGCAAGTAAAGTGGCATATCGCTTCCTTTTAGGTGTTGCTTCAAGCAATGGCTCAGCTCCCAAGTCCCCTAGCAGTTCAAACAGAGGAAGCCCTAGAGTTCAGGCTACATGGTTCAAGAACCTGATTACATCTGGTGCCAAACCATCAAGTAGCTCAGATATTGAAAATAAGTACGAAGATGTGCTTATTCAGTAGCAACAAGATCAAAGATTGGATCTACCAATTGGCCAAAATTCACGATGACAATTGTCTGAACAACTACTGGTACATGAATCAATGATGAATATGGTGTGAAAGAAAATTCACTTTCTTTGGCATCTTTGGATACGGCACGATGGAATGCTTATAATAGAAAAGCCAATAGTATTATTCATTGTGTGGCAACTGCAAAATTCTCATTTGTTCTTTCAACCGAATCTTTATTAATGTTTGTCTGAAGGATCGTAGTACATCCAAAAGCCTATTGATTTGAAGTGTTCTCTACACAACAGATTACCGTTGATAATATTTGATATCTGGATTGAGATTCATGAGGCATTCTATAATTAGCTTTTAATCATGTTTGTGTCCACGTTAGATGATGTGTCACTTTCCTCGAGGAAATGAGTTAATATTGGCCTGAATTGTACTCTTAACTGGCTTCAACGGAAGAAAGTGATGGGGAGACGAGAGTGCACTTTATGCCGTGCAGATTGCATTGTTAGTCATTGAAGTAGCAGGAAACCTTCACGTATAGGCTTAACTTCATGAGTTCATGCAACTAATGCAGTTAAGTTTACTGTTTCCAAATTCCACAATGTTCAAGCAGATTAGTGCTATCTTTTTTGCAATTCAAGTAAAATAACTAAGAACATCTAGATACCACTTCCCACTAAGGATGCCATAGGTTGCTCCAATGGTAAAAATCAACAAGAACAAGAATACAAAGAGCATTTGAAAGAAACCAACAGGCAACAGAAAGCACCAAAGTACAACATTTGTTTGATAGGGAGAAACATGCAAGCAAGACAACGAGAAACTTGGGAATATATACAATAGTGTTATCCTGAAGAAAACCAAAGACCCAGCAAAGAAAGCAAAATACTGGTTATGAAGCCCCTCCTGGCATTCAATTGAAGACAATTGCATCAGCACAGGCCTCCTCTGCTATCTTAAGGGATGAAACAGCCTGAGCTGCAATAAGACCAGCTGAGAACTCTGTAGTCCCACAACTTCCACCGTCAAAGTATGGTGAATGAAGATCCTTTCTAAAAGAACCATATGAAAACGACCAATCACCATTTTGGATATCATCCCATTTACGATCAGCTCCATACCCAATTCTTTCAAGTGAACTCCTTGTGCAGCCCAAGTAAGGAAGGCATGCTTTCTCTTCAGCCATTACGAGCTCAATTTCGTTGTTGCAGTTCCAGGAGGTGAACACTTCTTTGTTTAAAGCAAAATTGCATGAATCATCAGAATCCTCACCAAGCAACACATGCAGAGCAACAGCCTCTGCAATTGCAGCACCCTCTTCATCAAGCCTCTGCTGTTCTTCCATCTTCTTTTCTTTCTTCCTCTCAAGCTCAGATCGAATAGCTGCAGACGCAGCAAGTGCTTTCTCTAAGCGCCTTTTCTTCTTCTCTGCCCGTTTGAGATGGTCCAGCTCACCTTTCATCTGCTTCTTCTTAACTTTTCTGACAACAGGTTGCACCTTATTGCACGGTATGCTCTCCATGGAAACTGCCAACTATGATTACTGTCTGTTTATCAACTTTCTACCTATGCTAGAATATATTTTCTAACATTTAAACATTTTCCCATAATTTTGTCTCTCTTTTTCTTCTCTGTCCTCTGTTTAACACTAAATACTTACTGCCTAGTTTCAGTAATCAAAACAAACAAAACCAGGAAAATCAATGACTACACCCACTCGGGCCTGAAGGAATACCTCTTCTTTCGAACAATACAATCCCAAACAGAGACGACAGGGGACAACATAAGGGAAACATGGTAGCCACTAACAAACCCATCCCCAGGCACCATTGTCCCCAACTTCCCACAACCCTTGCATTTACTCATTATAACTAAGAAAATATATTGAACAAAAATCAAAGCAATAACAGCAGCGATCGGATTCTGATTCAGGCAGCTCACATGGCCTTCCTTTACTGCAGTTGGAAATGCGACAATGTCATGAGTATCAGCAGATCAAAACAAGATAAAGAGTAGTGAACATAGACATACAGAGAACACAATTGAGCAACGGGCAACCAAGACATTCACAACTTCCATTTTTGGGATCACTGCACATAGCTAAAAGCCTAAAACATCACTGCAATTGAAAGGAAAGATTGCAAAAGAAAAAAAATAAATGGAAAGCCACGAACGAAAACGTGCTACACAGGTTACCATAGTAACATTGTGCTCAGATACAATCAAATGGGGTCGGTTTTGTAAAAGATCAGATCAATACATGGAACTTCACTGAAATGAAATCATGTGAGATCTACAAACTACAAATAAACGAATTAGGTATGGTTTGGATATTCCCTTAAGCTTATTAAAAGTTTTAGCAATCTTCCGTCATATCTCTGATTCAGAAGTTTTACCATATACGTAATAATTGAAGACCACATCACAATCACCGGAAGATTAACAACCCACAAACTGTGACTCGTATCTGACTAAGAATCAATTCTAGCCAAAAGGTAAGCATTTAAAAACAGAGAAACTCATACGTCTCAAGTAGGCAACTCCAGAAAAGATCTCCTACCATACGAACAAAGAACCACTCGGTAATCTGAACTGTGCCAACACTTATTAACCACAACCCCAATGCACAATCTAACTTTATATAAAAGTATACAGATTCCAACCATGAAAAGCCAAAAGGTCCTATACAAAGCTCAGATCCGAAAACCCATTAACAAAAAGCCACCAAATTTAAGATGTAAACAATCATACGATCGAAATTGGCAAAACAATCCACTAAAAACACAAGACAAGAACCGCAAACTTCATCAAGTTTGAACCTTCATTACATGGAAGAGACAGAGTGAGAGTGCCTCAAGCTTTCCCTATACTCGTCGAAATCAGGAAGAGAAGAGAAGGACAGAATTTAGGGTTACAAATCAGAGCGTTTGGATCTTGATAAAGTGCAGATACGAAGAGATATAAGCAAAGAAAGAGTAAGACCGAAGAGAGGATTTGTAATAGTGAGGGCAATTGTCTTAGCCAACGATATCTTTACACGTTTCAGTTATGGGCACAAAGACGTCTCAGCTAACGTCAAGCCACTTGGCAAGACTGAACAGATTGGAGTGGGCCCCCACAGTAAGTTTAATCTTGGCCGTCCAATCACGCTTCTAAATTCCTTGGATGGTCCAGATTCTGAATCTTGAAAAATTGTATTGGAGATCAAATTGGCTTTGGATAGTGAAGAAGGTTTCAATTCATTGGGTTTCAATTGTAGGTCAAGTGGAGTGACAAATAACTTCAAGGACTAAATGAGAAATTCACACACATTGTTGACTAATTTAAGTAATTAACTCTTGCAAGGCTAGAAAACCCGCTCCTTTGAGGCTTATTAGTGAAAGATTCCGTAAGTTTAAGAAAGATTTCTCGATTCATATGATCTAACAATATCAACATTACGTACCTCTGGTTTCTATTTTTCACGAACACCCTCTAACTAAGGTTATCCCGAATGGCATATTAAAAACTAAAATTTCAAGATATCTAAACTAGGTTTATAACAATTTTAATTTTTTGATTAGCAAAAGGCACCCTAAAATTATAATTAATCTTGGATGGGTCACTTTGACCCAAATGCTTAACACGTTCCAAGTCCATCATGTTTTATGAAGTGGGCTTTTCCAATAACCTCTTGTTTTATATACACAAGCACAAATCTTCTAAAACCCAAAGTCTTCTTCCTCAAATGATCCTCCTCTTGGCTATGGGGTAGGGTAAATCATCACTCTCTCGCACACCCACCATTCACACACAAAGATACAAGCTTTTCTTTCAATCATGTCTCTTAGGCCAATCCCAACTTGCTCAAAACCCTCATTGCTTCACTCCTTTACACCATTCAAACATTTCACTCCCAAAACCCAAACCCTAAGACCCCATCACCATTTCACTACCCAATCCCTTCTCCAATACAATAGGAAACCTGAACTATCCGGCGAGACCCCACGTGTTGTCGTGATTACTTCAGGTAAAGGCGGCGTTGGCAAGACCACCACCACCGCCAATGTCGGACTCTCCTTGGCTCGCTTCGGCTTCTCCGTTGTCTCCGTCGACGCCGACGTCGGACTCCGCAACCTTGACCTTCTACTTGGGCTTGAGAACCGCGTAAACTACACGCTCGTGGAGGTTCTGAATGGTGATTGCAGGCTTGACCAAGCTCTGGTTCGAGACAAACGTTGGTCGAATTTCGAGCTTTTGTGCATCTCAAAACCCAGGTCTAAGCTTCCATTGGGATTCGGCGGTAAAGCACTGGTTTGGCTTGTGGAGGCACTTAAAGCGAGGCCCGAAGGTTGCCCAGATTTCATACTCATTGATTGTCCCGCCGGAATCGATGCAGGGTTTATCACCGCTATAACGCCGGCGAATGAGGCAGTGCTCGTGACGACGCCGGACATAACTAGTTTGAGAGATGCAGATAGAGTTACAGGGTTGTTGGAATGTGACGGGATTCGGGATATAAAGATGATTGTGAACAGGGTTAGGACAGACATGATCAAAGGCGAGGACATGATGTCTGTGCTTGATGTTCAGGAGATGTTGGGATTGTCTTTGTTGGGTATGATTCCTGAGGATTCCGAGGTCATTAGGAGCACAAACAGAGGTTACCCACTTGTGTTGAATAAGCCTCCTACACTTGCTGGTCTAGCTTTTGAACAATCTGCTTGGAGTCTTGTGGAGCAAGCAACCCTGCCCGCTGTTATGGTTGAGCAGGCGGCCATAAAACGCGAGTTTTTCTCCTTCTTTGGTGGATAGGTATTGAAATGGAGCTTAGGATTGCTAGATTCAGGTAATTGTTTGTGGTTATAACTCATAAAGAGTATTACTTCCAAGTTGTGTATAGTTGGTTATTGTATGTTTGTGTTTTGATTCCAAGTTCCTCTAGCAGATAGCAACTTTTCTAGCATCAATTTAATAGTGATACATGTATCATGTACCTTGCTTCCAAGTTTTGATGAATTTGGTTCAAGTGTTTTCCTTTCATGTTGGGGAAAGATTGCCCTTTTGTTTCTGAATAATTCTGAGGTTGAATGAACCGATCCATACCTCTTTTTCTCCATGAGCCTTTTTGGCCTATGTAAAGAATATAGTCAATCTTGATTCAGGTTCTAAGAATCATTCGATTTGTCTGATTTTGGTGTATAAGTTCATAATAACCACAGGCAAGTGCCTTGAGATTGCAGAGAAGCTGAGAGGTCTTTCCTGATGCAATTTCAGAATGGAAAAAGGATGAGGAAAATCCCTGCTTTTTTGGCTCAGGACTTTTTTCATCCCAAGATATTACTGCAGACAGCATAAAGAATCACTTGGAATGTTTATATTCAAAGAAATTGTAAGCCCCTGGACTCTGCATTCTGATCTCTTAATGGACATTCTTGACACATTGCAGCTCAAGCGAGATTTTCAATGGTGAAATACTTGCAAACTTCGCACAAAAGTTAATACAAGCAGACGATGCTCCCTGTATAATACTCTCAGGTTCGCCTGGTCCCGCATGAGTCGAGCTCAGTTTCATCAGGCGGACCTGAAACTTTTCCGGGCTCAGGCCTATGCTGACCCCACTATAAACACACATTAGGTAAATTTGCTACGGCATAATCATATCCATTCCAAGTTAAGTAGTCAAAGTCACTATAATGTTAGAACAATCTATCATGCTTAGTTTGCATAATGAATTAAAATCCAGCTTAGCTTAACTCATTATGTAGGAGGAACTGATTTACCTGTTTGTTATTGTGGGATCCAATTGAAAATTCCACTTTCCCTTTTGCCTAAACTTTCCTTCATTTTCCAAGCAACCAAACAGACTGGGCTTTGTGTCCTCTTTGGGCACCTCTTTTGATCACCATTGTTGGGCAGTTCGACAATTGACAGACTATTCAATTGTCCTTAGGCTTTTAGCCGTTCCTTTTCCTGGATCTGTTAATCCCTTTTAACAACGAAGTGATCTTGACTTTTCATGCTAAAAGACTGTCCGAGCTCCCTGAATTCCCAACCTTTCTTAGGCTCCAAGTTTTGACTTCTGAAATTTCAGTTGAGATGCCAACAGATCGACAGGTTCCATTTTCAGAGTTTTTATAGGGATAATGTCGGATGGTCGGTCCAAATGTCACCTTGGAGTTGCAGGCAGAAAAGTTCCTTCTGCTAGGGATAAGATATTCCATGGTCATTGACATTAGAATTTCACAAAACGGAGACCATTCTTTATAAAAGTAAACTGAATGGAGATAGAACAGTTAGGTCTTGACCTGTCAATCTTTTAATATTCCTCAGGATACACTTCGACAGCACTCTGTATCTGATATGATTGAAGTGCTACTCTGCATGGGCACTGTTTCAATGGTTATCTTTAACCCTATTTCAACTCGAAACTTGATTGCCTTATGCCTCTTGATGCCAACTCATGTATATATACGTATATATATATAAACTCAAACTAAAATTTAATTTTAATTATAATTAACTTAATTTTGATTTTTTAATATGGAATTAAATCTAATCTTTTTTTTTAATTTACACTTTCTGGATATGACTATAAAGTTAACTTTAAGTGCCTTTTCGATTAAACAATGAACTAAGTAACCAAATAGAAAAACTAGAGTTAACAAAAAATGAGTAAGATATGAGTATCTATCGATTCGGGTTATCACTAAACTCGTATCTAAACTTATATCCACTTTTATGTCTATTTTTTAACATCTATTTAAAATTTAATTTTTAACTTTCATATCAATTTTTGGATAAAATAGTGCGTATATTAATCGAGTTGAAAATTCATTGTTATCTCTAATCACAACTGATCAATTTTTAACATGTACGCTAATATTAAACAAAGGTGTATATAATAAATTATTAACTTATTTAATAAATTAATAATTTAATTACAAATGTTTTAAATGAACGGAAAAGCAACTAGTCAAGACAAGCTCTTCGTTTTCTGTTAATTGTCATCATTACAGTAACACGTCTTCCCTGGTCAACTATTCTTTTACTAAATGGGTTCGAAAATACGAGGTAGATGATTACACGTGTACACTACAAGGTCAGCCCGACGACCCCTTCAATAATATTATTTATTAAATTCTAAAATAAATAAATAATATTATCCTGGGCTTGAAAAAGTGGTAACCGGTATCTCTTCCCCCAACAAGTATACGACATTACAGCTCAGTGTAATCCAACACTCATCAAGATATGGATAACTTTAGCGATAGGACATTGGTCCATTACACAAAGTAGTACACATTCTTATCTGCTGTCCATTCTTTAGATGAAACAAAACCTCAAATAGTCAAATATAAACTCTCTTGTCGTGTATTGATAATTCAGTTGAGTGAATTTCCGGAGCTCATCTCATGAAATCCGGTATTTTCTCAAGTTATATTCTGCCAGTAGGAAGTCCGCTGGGTTGGCCTCTATTAATAGAGGGTTGGGTGAAATTGAATATGAATATGACAGTCCCATCAAGGGCAGTTCAGATGTCAACTGGAGGGTTAATTCGGGATCGATATGAGCAATGGTGTGAAAGTTTCCAACAGAGGTTCGATCGATGTTCCCC
>JANTPM010000007.1:33508889-33522062 GCA_025434745.1 Erythroxylum divaricatum
AACTAAATATATGGTCTTTATTTTAAATTATATTTAATTAAAAATAATTTTATGAGGCATAATTTTTTGTTATTAAATTAATATAATAAATATATGATTAACGATTATAATTAAAAAGTGCCATATTTAGTATAAATAAACAAATAAAATTGATTATACAAAGGGAGGGAGGCAGAAGCACCTAGGGGCGTTTTTTGTAATTTTATTAAAAGTTATGATTTTTTGCAAACGAGGTTCCTATATTTTTTAAAACTTACAATATTGACCAATTCGAAGCTAAATCGTCGATTACCAACAACTAGTACCCAATATATTTTTTGGCTGGTACGAAATTAAAAATACTATTCCATCCTATTAAATTCATCATCTAGTATACTGTTATTAAGTTGTTGTTCAGTCTTATAGTTTTAGAACTTTCATTTACACTACCCTGCTTAAGTTCGTCTTTGATATTCATTTACCAGTTGGAATGACTAAAAATGCATTTAGTTGATTTTATCATCTTTTCATCCTGCATGGTCAGGGATTGGTTTAGAATTTTTGTTAAGTGGGGTAAAATATTTAAAGTACTCTTATGTTATTAAAAAAGATACAACTATTTGTACATTTGATAAATAGTACTCTTATGTTATTAAAAAAGATACAACTATTTGTACATTTGATAAATAAAAATTACATCATTATCTTAAGCTTCTTACATATAAGTATCTAACATATTACAATAATTCTCTACGAGTCTTCATAGTTGAATATCGTTGTAAAATTTTCTTATTGTCAATACTATTAAAGATATCTTATTCAATATATGTGATCAAACAGTCAATCCTTCGAGACAGTATAGATGCTTGGCTTGGAGAATTTGCTCAGAATATTGGTAGATACTCCCCTCTCTCCGTAGAACATTGGGGAGTTTTCTATGATCTCCAACTCCCATGAGATCAGGGTTATCATCAGATTGAACTAGAGGTGGTCTCTCAAGCGGTGTTCAATATTCTATCAACCACAGTCAACAAGACACAGACTAATAACCCTTTAGTTATGGGCATCAACACGATGTTGGATCAGAACTGGACAACTGTACCGCGTCACATATACAGGGAAAGCAACCGATGTACAGATTGACTTGCCAACGTTGCTGCGCATTATAGTCTAGGAATTACCACTTTTGCTACTGCAGCAATCTGGTGCCTTTCATTCTTACCAGAGGATATATCCGGGATTTGTCTCCCGACGAGACTGGTCATGTAAAGTTTTTGTTTTTGCTTTCCAATGTATGAAAAAAAAAGAGAAGCATCAACTAAATGCATTTTGTCATTCAAGAACAAACTTAAACAAAGTAGCGTAACTGAAGGTTCTAAAACTATAAGCCTGAACTGCAACTTAATACCAGTATAACAGATGATGAATTTAATAGGATGGAATTGATTGCTACCACTATATTTTGATTGTGGAATGCTTTGTTTAAAGAGGAAAAGGAAATGTTAGGAAATAAGAAACAAATCCCTTCTTTCTGAAAACTGCATGAAAGCAAAGATATTGCATACTGCAGCCTATTTATACAAGCAGAAAACTGAGATATTTCTCCATCCACTGTATATAAAATAACCAAGTTGAGATTACCCTGAATGATGGTTGGAAATCTGCAGGAGCGCCTCCCTTCTCACCACCAAAATCACCTCCTCGAGGACCCCCACGATATCCTTCTCTGTCACCAAACCTGGGTCGATCACCTTCAAAGCGAGGTGGGCCTCTATACACAATGAGAACAACATATTAATCACAATTTAAGCAACCAAGTGGCATGTGGAGAGAATTATAAAAGCTAGAGAACCAGGAGATTGCTGAACATGAATATATTACCTGGGCCGGTCACCTGGTGGACCACCCATGGGTCGGCCTGCAGGCTTTGCAGATTTCTTCAAAGTAGCAGGGACAATTTCTGATGGAAGATTGAGGTAAGTCCTCAGAAATTCAATTCCATCATTCGTAAGGTACCAGTAGTAATGCATCCAAGCAAATGTCTCACGAACGTACTCCTTGGACTTGAAGCTCTGCATGAGCTTAATCACCTGCAAGTTAGGAACATCGATATCTGGGTGCTTTGCAAGATTATAGTCCTTCTTGGCATAGCAAACTCCCTCTACAGGATCCCAACAAATACAAAAAGATGTTAGATACCATCTTCCTCGTCAAAAGCCTTTAGATTTCACTAGTCCAATTCAACTCAATTGTCTCTCTCAAGTAAAGCTACAAATTTGCATAAGCTACACAAGACAACTCAATGTTTCCAGTGCACAAGAAAACAAAAAACAAAACGGAAAGAATGATAAGAACAGAAGATATATAGGTTCTTAAAAGCTATCATAGAACTTCCTCAATCACTTACCAGAGTAAAATATATGCTATTGTATTCAACGATCTATTTGGATCATAAGCAACCAAATCAAAGCATAAAAACAAAACCTTGTTATGTTTCACAGGTTCCTGGGTTACTAACGAGTGGAACTGAACGCAAAACAATAAATCAAATCAACCACCGCGTTAGAACAACAAATTTGAGAACTGGAGTAACCTTGAAAGAGGTACTTGGAAATTTCTCTCCTGTTCTTCTCTGGGATGATCTGAAACGTAAAACAAAACAACCCAAGTAAGCCTACACACACATCAATAAACAAGAATCCAAGAAACCCAGATGGATACAGAGAAAAAAAAAAAGAGTGACAGAGCTACCATTGTTGATTAAACCGAAAAATCCCCTCTTACTCTCGTAGTAACTGCAGAGACGCAGAGCTTCTCCTCCTGTGAACAAGGTACAACTACAAGACTCAGAAAACCCTAGAGAACCGATTATTTATATTCGGATCATCCAATTTCTGGACCCGATGAAAGGATCTGGGTCTTCTACTTTAAACCCGTTAAACTTTAGGATTTCTACTTTTAGGCCCACCACAGAAATTTGTGATTAATCTTTTTTTGTGTTAAAAGAATTTTATATTGCGTTAGTTTTAAAAGCTATGTATTAAATTAAACTTATTAATTTAAATTAAACTTAGTCATTAATTTTAAATTATTGATTCATTAAATAATTTCCTTTAACACATAATTTTCAAATAATTATATACTATTCAAGGGGTGTGGTTGAGTGGTAAGGACTCATCTACCTTTAACCAAAGATCAGGGGTTCGATCTTTGACTTTAGGTATGGAGCAGCCTTAAATCCTTAGGCCAGTTGTCCTACCCTCTGAGGTGCCTACCAACCAGCGAGGGGATTAGTCACTGGATCTGCCGGTGAATATCCTGGTCAAAGACCAAAAACAAATTATATACTCATAATTTAATTGAAACAAGTCCACAGCAACATCAATAACAACAATATTTATTAAGAGCCGCCTTGAAATGTGAAATCTAGAAAGATCCAATAATACACAGTCTTATCCTTAATACACAGTCTTATCCTTACATATAGAGAAGTCGTTTTTGTTAATTAAAACAAATCAAAAGATAATAATCATTAATTCTACTGTATTTATATTTAAAATTTTAAAACTGTATACTAAATGAAAAGATTATAAATTTTAAAGATATGATTACTCACATATCTTTAGGGAAAAAAATCCATCACATTTTGATTGTTTACTATTTATTAGTATTAGTATTAGTATTTGTATCTGTATTCGTATTAGCATTAGTATTAGTATTAATATTAGTATTAGTGTTAGTATATGGATTAGGATTAGTATTATTAGAATTAGAATTCCAATCCCAACTTTGACCAAAAAAACTTTTCTGGGATGAGTTTCCAGTTTCTGATCTCAACAACTCCAGGATTTCTCCAATTCTGTACACATGCTCACCTTTCCATCATTTTCAGACAAAGGTGGGATGATATCATCTTTTGCGGTCTAAGACTCTGGTTTTCTGGGAGTGAAGCTGCTGGATTCTGAACGCCCTAGCTGTACCAGAACAATCATGCTCAGCCAACAATTATTTTCAGTTGCTTGACCTAATGCAAAGTTTTCCTACGAACTATTCTCAAAAAATCTGCAGAAAATGCAGACCTGCGAAATTTAGTATTCATCGACTCCGTGGACAAGCATTGCATGATGTTTTCAGTTTACAGATAGACTTTACTTGGACTCTGATTCTACCGTTTCATTGTTTGTCTTGCTTCAAGATCACCCGCTAGAAGCTATGACTATTGAAAAGAGAAGCAGATTAACCCATCTTGGAAGGAAAGCTGAAAATACTTTCTTCTCATTCAATTCAAACAAAATTGATCAAGTGCATATTGATTGAAATTTGGGGTAATTGCAAAAGCATACACATTCACAGAATTTTTCAGCTCCTGTTCAATGTACAGAAACAGAAGAATGACCGTTTCTGAACTGATCTGTACAAATACACAAATTACAATATTCTGCCCAAATACTGTTTTCTCCAAGTTTAGAAACAGTAACATAAGACATGTTGGAACTGTACAATATCAAAACTAGGATCAATTCATACAGGATTCATCACCATAGCACACAAGATCGCACTATAGGGTTAGACAAAGTCCACCATAAAGAGCCAAAACTTTCAAGAGAAAAATGATTGAGCGCTATACATAATCGGCTTGCTACTCTGTACACTCACATGAGGCCTTCACCTATTTAGCATTGAATGAAAAATGCTTGCAAACTATACAACTGAATGAACAGAAGCATCAAGCCTTAGATGGAGGGCCAGAACGTTCAGCTTGTGGCCTGGCAAACTACTATCCGATACAAGTTCACATTGGCTGTGGATTGAAGTAAATCCAAATTGCAATTGGCACCTTTAGCCACCAACGTTAGGCAACTTTTGCTAATTGATCATTAAGGGTTTTGTTTGCTCCAACTGATTCTGCCTCAATATCATAAGAAGACAGTAACCTTCTCTGTACCAATGAAATTCAGCATCAGAACGCTGGTTACTGAAATGAACAATGTAGCAGTTATATGGAATGATGTCAATGAAAAAACGAGCGTTCTCTTGTAAATGACAGAATTGATATTAAAAGATCAAGGGCAATTGTCAATTTCTATTAGTCCTCCATTCAGGTAGTGAAATTGGCCGCACCTATGCCATTAGGAGATCACAAGCATGGATGAGGCCTCTTGACACATAGACATCAGTGCCAACTCTGCCAGTATTTTGTTACTAGAATATGATCCAACAATCATACATTTATAGTATATGGTTATAGTGTATACATCCCATATGAATTAAAGATGAGTGTAAGAAGCAAGGTATTGACATTAAAAGGCAAAAATGTAGATGAATAACACATCAATACAAAAGAATCTTAGGTCATGCACAAGGAAAAAGACAATAAAGAACACTAGTTAAGTTCTTTCCAGAGCATCACTCACATGATCCTCAAAATCGGGGCTTGTCAGATTGATAGAGAGATTTCTCATCAGCAATAGCACCTGGTTCAGAATGAAGAAGAAAAATGAGAAATTCAGGAAAATGATACACACCTTATTATGCATTCCAATAAGCACCAGTATGATACTAAGAGCAAACCAATAATGTATTCATTGATAAGAGATGCCAATTTGACATAATATCTTACCGTCTCAACATCTATGGGGTCCATCTTCTTAAGTTTTTGCAACTGACCAGTCACATTTGGGTCAAAGACACTGCCAATGAATTTGTAAACTTGGGCAAAATCGGGTAGAACTGCAAATATGGGAGAATATCAGTCCTAACTACAGAATATAAGAAATTAGACAGTCTTGCAAAGCATAGATAGCCTTGCTCATCTTCATCTCAAAACACTAATCCAATATTAGGAAAGAACAATAGAATGATAAAGATACAAAAAAATAATGTATTTATTGTCTTACATATGAATCCCTACATAGTGTGAAGCCCTCACCTCTCAATGGGTGACCTTCATTTCCTTGCTCAGCTGTTTCGCCAATTGTTAGTATTCTTGAAGTCCTCTCAATATTACTGCAACAGTTATTTGCCGCAGTTGAGCCTGCCAATGACACGAGACATTTAAGACAAATATACGTAATAAATAATTTCACCAAAAAAGCAAAACAACCAATGATGTGCATTTTTCGTCGTACAAACCTTTAGCTTGAGGTAGTTTACTGACTCTTGACACATTGTTTGTCCAGGAAGATGAAGCCCCAGGAACACTACGTTTCATCAGCATTGAGGAGGACTCACACATTCGAACATATCCAGGTTCAAGAATGGTAGCTGGTGATTGAAAGGATCCTGAAGGTTGTGAGAGTGTTGAGGCTGCAAAGTGTGATATATGTGAGACAAGCTAGTTTTGCTTACAAACTGGACACATAAATCACATTTAACAGATAGCCTCACCATTTTTTGGAGCTTTCTGCGGATAAGGATGTGCAGCTTTTCTTTTGGGCCGAGGAGGAGGTAGATGTTCACCAGTTCCATTCTTCTGAACCTTTAGAAAATATTTCTGTGCATGGCTGCGTATCTGTAATTTTTTTCCAATTCTTAAATACTTCTAGCCATATTTATTCTCAAAAAGGACTTAGAACGTGAAAAAAGAAATAATATATCAACTAAAACATAGTCATGAGAAGGCTGCAGCCCCCCAAAATGACTACTCAGAGACCTTCGCATATGATAGCAAATTGAGAGGTTGGAGTTTAGTTAACAATGGACACTGAAATTCAAATTAAGAGAACTCCAAGGGGTAAAAATATCACAAAAAAGTGTTAAAGATTGCCAAAATGCAGATCTCAATTTTCTCAGAGCAATCAAAAGATTGTATTGCAAAGTACCTGAATAACTGTCTTAGACCCAACAAACGCCTCAATCTTTTTCCAGTCACGGTCAAAGCTGAGCCATCAAAAGAGTAAACTTCAGATCAGGACATAATAAAATAAAAAAGAAGGCAAAAAATGAACTTAAACTGCCATGAAAGCTCCATAACTCATCTGTTCTGTTTTACTTGAGTTAGTACCACGCACAGAACATAATACCACACGATTTGGAATTGGAGGTTAATATGGAAAAATTATAAATTTTCACGACAGCACTTTCATTGCATTGAGAAGCATTTAGAAACCAAATACAAAAACTACACTCACAGTTGAATAATTTCTCTCCCACTACATCCAATTCTGAACCTTTCACTACCACCATTTTGAGAATTTGGTTATATTTGAAGCTACATCAGAATAGTCAAACACCAAGCACTCTCAGCTAAAAGTTCAACCTTTCACTAAATTTGCAAATAAAAAAGGCTGAGAATGAAAAAAAAAGGAAAACCCTAATTGAAGCGGAAGCTGCAAGCAAATTCATCAAAAGAAACTGAAGAGGGAATTTACAGCTGGAGAGCTTCCAGAAACTTGTCGTGTTCGGGTTCTGTCCAGCTCTCTCTGGACTTGGTGATGGTGTAAGCTTTTCGGACCTTCTTAGACAGATCCTCCGACGCGGAACACGCTGTCGCCGGCGACGCCGGGAAAGGTTCGAGTCCCGGTAACGCCATTCCATTCGGATCCAGGTAGAATCCCTCAGTCGGGTTCGGGTTCTTCGACACCATGTGTAGTAAAACTGAGTTAAGATTCGAGGGTTTTAGCTTTGAGTTGTAACGGAGAAATGAAATGTGGCTTTTAAAGAGACAAGAGAGATGGAATCTGATACTTCATAGGATTTGATTCACCTCAGACGAACGACGTATAAGAATTTGCCACGTTATCCCGACCATAATCTTTTAAAATCGTAAGCGTCTTTCTTAAGCATCCATACAATATTTGATGGGAGTGACTATTAATCTATTATTGCCCTATACCCCCTGAAAAAAAGGGTTTAAACGACTTCGTTCGTTGTCTTAATTATAATTAACATCTGATTAAGTGCTTTTACTTAACTTAATGATATTAATCCCTTTAGTAAATGTCCGCTTCACCAGAATATGGCCTCCTGTGGTAGAATTTGATTAGGTGAATTTAACATAGGTCATATAAATGAATCAAAATCTTCTGTTTAATATTACTCTGTCTTATTCTGTCTTATGAAATTTTAATTATTTATTTTGTGGGACTTGCATGGAGTTCACGCATGACTTATATAAGACCTACATAAATAAACGAATAAGATTTATTAAACATAATAAAATACCATAATATTAGACGGTAGATCTGGATTCGATATAAATTACCACATGGGGTTAGTCCTGCATATCAGAGTTGACACGTGGCGAATATTCATGGACTGATGGTTGCTCAAAGGTGGTGTTGGGTGGGCAACGATAATGCCACATGATGGATTTGAAGCCCATAGAAGAGAAGAAGATATTTCATGTGGGACCTACTGAAATTGCACCCATGCAGTGTTCCCTCTTCTTCAGATATTTTCTGTTCCTTGCAGAGTTTAAACTCTTTCAGAGGCCTAACTTTCAGCATTATCTAACACCACGTGAAATTTCCCTTAAAATGCGAACTTTGGAAAAGTTAACACATAATCTTCTCATTTTGTTGAGTGATCGTTTTATTACAATAGTTTAAGCTGTTATATGAGGTCAACTTAATTGATTTTATATATTTACTAACACTTTCTCTCAAATAAAAAATCTTTGAGCTTAAAATTTGCACAGACTCGTTCTATCTTGTGCTGAATAATAGGTGAATAATAGAATTTAAACTCACGACTACTTGATTACAAAAACTATGATATCATATTAAGTGACTCATAATAACTTAAGTTGTTGTATAAGATTAACTTAATTAATTTTATATATTCACTAACACCTCTTACTCTTATATAATAGAGACATTAATTTCATTAAACTCATGTATAATACATATATAAGTACATGTAGTAGACCATCATATAAGGATCATTCCCAATGATATCGTATTTGTCATTCTTAGTTCCGACCCAAAGCAAGATTGATATAATAATTCAATTTTAACTCAAAATTAATACGTAAAATTTAATATAAATTTGACATGGTTCGGTTTCAAATTTTACTATTTCAAATTTTAAGTTAAATATAAATTTAATTTTTATCTTTTATTTTAATTAGATTAGTTAAAATTTAAAAAATGCTCTTTTTTTTAAATAACAAAATTTTTAAATCTTGACGGTAAAATCAATTTAATTTTTTATACATATATTATAAAATCCTATAACCAAACAATCCATCTTATTAAATGTGTGCTCAGTTAGGGCATGCTGAAAACGGTGGCCAAAGTAGCATATGCAAGGGCTGTCCCAGTTTTCTCCACGGAGGTGGTTAACGTCTTTACGGCTTTACCGTACTTAACTCCCAACTTCTCCGCACCTGCTTAATGAATAAGACAGCGGTCCAACCGTCACCGGCTCTTGGGGAGAAGGTTCGTCGTCAAGCCTATCTTTGCAATAAATACATGGGATAGAGCAAATTTGTGGCTGGAGAAGGATGACATAGAGATGATTGTTAGAATTTACAACGGGACTACGAGCTTACACGAGGAGGAAAATTATATCATATATAAGTTTAAGTGAAGTTTCATCAAAAAATCAATTGGTGATAGGTGGAGTAGTCCACTAGACTTATATGCTAGCTTTATTTCCTCTCTTTCTTCAATGTGGGACAAACTCCTACTTTATATTTTAACACACCCCTTTTACATGTGGGTCTAACACGTGACATAATTTATCATTTCGAGGGGTTAACGACTAAAATATGAGCAACCTATTCTGATATCATGTTAGAATTTACAATGGACCTACGAGCCCACATGAGAAAAAAACTTAGACTACATACAAGTCTAAGTGAGATTCCATCTTAAAACCAATTGATGATAGGTGGAGTAGCTCACTAGATTTATATGTTAGCCTTCTTTCCTTTTTTTCTCCAGTGTGTAACAAACTTTCACTTTATATTTCAACAACGATCTCATGCAAGAGTGCTTGCTCACGACACGACTCACTGTTAGAATTTACAACGACTTATGGTTGCACAACACAAATAAAGTTAGATCATATATAAATTTAAGTAAAATTTTACTTTAAAATTAATTGGTGATAAATGAAATAGTCCACGAAATTTATATGTTTGTTTTTTTTCTCTTTTTTTCAACGTTGACAAGCTCTCACTTTTTATATTTTAACACTAAAAAACCCTAAAAGCTCAACAAAAAAAAAAGCTTTTCAACGCTTGTGACTGATAAATTATATTTTTGAATGTTTTAAAAATATTGATAATTTCAAAATGTTAAATCCCTCTTGATAATATTTTTTATTCTTTCAGTTACAATATGTAATTAAACATTAATTAATCTAATATTAGTTAAGCTTATGTCCAACTTGCATTTGCCTTTCTTGTTTATAAATTTTAGAAATTTATAATTCATAATTCATCAGTCTAAAATTTTTAAAGTTGATATATAATATTTCTAATTATATATGACATTATTTAGTTATAATTCAATATTTTTCTTATGGTCTTCTTAAAATCCTTCGTAAATTGTTTCTTCATAAGTGAGTTCGTTGAAAAGTTTACTTAATATCGGTTAAATTTCTACAACGAGAGTGAAAATTACACAATATAATCTGATGTTGTAAAATTTTGTATGAAGTAATAATATTTATTGATATAAAATATACTTTCTCTTAAATTACAATAATTTATATAAACTTGACACTTATTAAATATTTATTCTTAACTGTGAGAAGTAATTAATTATTGTTAATGTTTTAAATAAAAATAAAAAATAAGAATAACTTTTATATATAATCTAACACTTAAAAATTTTTATTTTGAATAAATATATAATATTTTTGTATAGTATATAAGTCAAGTTTGGCGTCTTTCCTTTGATCTGTCCTGTCAATTATAGACTTATACAACGAAAAGGAGAGCTCTTAATTATCATTTACGAATTACGATTGACTTATGCTTAGACTTGCTCTTGGCTCGTCAATATAAAGGCTAGCATTTAGCAAGCTACCACGAGGAGCCTTGAAGCCAAGTTCAGTTCCAAGTTCCAACCATCTTCCTCTCCTCATCTTAAGTTCTACCGTTTACCTCCATAACCATTGCTTAAACCTCTTTGGAGTTCAGGGAAATGAAGGTTAGAGTCGTACACACGATTTTATCATTTTCAATTTTTCTTCACTTAGTGTATTTCTCATGGACTTATACCACTCCTTGATCTTGTTCTGTGGGCAGAAAATAGTACTCAAGTTGGAACTCCACGATGAAGGTGATAAGAACAAGGTGATGAAGGCAGTCTCTAGACTTTCGGCTTCAGGTATCCAATCTTAAACTCATTTTTCTCACAAGTTTGGTTAAAAAGTACGATTTTGTACTGCAAATAGAACTGTTATTCTAGTTCAAAGTATCGGAATCTGACAAGTTTGAGTGGCTTGTGAAGGGATTAAGTCAATCTCTGTAGAAATGAAGGCCGGTAAGTTGACGGTGGTTGGAGACATAGATCCTGTGTACGTAGTAAAAAAGTTCAGAAAGTTTTGTCGCTTAGAGATTCTCTCCGTAGCACCAGCAAAAGATGATGAAACGAAGAAAGAAGAGAAGGAGAAGGAGAAGGACAAGGACTCTCACCTTGCTTATTCGTATTATTACCCTAATTATTATTATAGAGTTATCGAGGAAAATCCAAATGCTTGTATAATTTGCTAATTTTTGGTCAAGAAAAGAAATTTTACTATAGAAAAATAAGCAAATAAAGTGGTCAGTTAATTATTAATAAAAAAGATAGCGTTTTAAATAGAGTTGTTACCTAAACTATAGATCTTGGGATTATTTTTACCGATGTGAAATATTGTATGCAAATTAAGATAGTAAATTTCAATTTTGTGTACAAATGTCGTGTTCTTTGAATCACTGTTTTCACTGTTATAACATGAAATTAAACTTTGGATGGATATTCTATTATTCGTCGAAAATTATTATCTATAGTCATTTTTACGTTGCCTTGGTTCATTGGTAAATTTCATCGCTAATTTGTCTTCCTAACATAATGTTTAGATTTTCTGTTGGTAATATTTATTGATAAACGACATTTTTCTTGTAGTGAAGTGGTTAGTTAATTATTAATAAATAAAAAAAAGATAGTGTTTTAAATAGAGTTGTTACCCCAACCATAGATCTTAGGATTACTTTTACTTTTGCGAAATATTGTAATGCAAATTAGTAGATTAAAGTTCAATTTTGTCATTCCTGTGGCTCACCTCGAGTAAGATTTATAAAATAATTTAAGTAAGTTCGAAATTAACAAATAAAATTTAATATAACAATGAATTGGATATGATTCAACATAAAAATTATTATTTTAAATTTCAAATTGAGTGTAAATTAAAGATCGTTTTTCGAATCAATTGACTTGGTTGATATTTATATCCTAATGACTGAAAATGTTTACAATAAGACAATTCTTAATTTGACGTATGAATTTAAAATTTTTTATTCTTATTAATAATGAGTTTATTTTGAAAAATATTTTATAATAAATAATTCTTTTTAAAAAAATTTATTCTTATTAATAATGAGTATATTTTGAAAAATATTTTATAATAAAATAATTTTTAATTTAATTTTGATTAAATTTGACTCTTTTTATTATTTTAAAGTAAATGATAAATTCATTTTAATAGAAATTTTATAATAAAACAATTCTTAACCTGACTTGTCATCCCCGTCTCAACGATAGAGAAAACAATCCATGTTATTATAAATGTGTGCTGCATTCGCGCATGCTTTATCAAAGTCAGTGGGAGATTGTTAGCAAGTCGTTATGTGAGTTTATTAGGCAGATTTTTAGCCTTGAATTCTGGCCTGCTGAGATTAATTGTACTCTTCTCTCTTTGATTCCTAAAGTGGAAAAACCTGAAACCATGTCTCAATTCCGACCAATTGGACTTTGCAATGTGTCTTATAAATTTATTACCAAGATCATCGCCACTAGACTCAAACCGCTACTTCCTCAGCTGGTGGCTCCCACTCAAAATAGCTTTGTGTCAGGCCGTCTTATAACCAGCAATATCATTATTGCCCAAGAGGTGATACATTCTATGCGTCAAAGGAGAGGTAAAGTGGGTTGGATGGCTATTAAGGTCGACCTTGATAAAACTTATGATCGTCTACGGTGGGATTTCATTTTTGATACTCTAGTGGATCTCCATCTACCTGGTAATTTGATTTCTCTA
>JANTPM010000007.1:33537683-33548232 GCA_025434745.1 Erythroxylum divaricatum
TATTTCTTTTTTAGTTTGCAAGCAGTTCAAAACTCGATGCGAGTTGAGCTTAAAAAATTTAAAACATTATTTTAAAAAGGAAATTTTCTTAATTTCAACTAGTTTCATTGAATAAGAATAAAATTTAAATTTACCCTTAATTTGAATTTTAAAATAATAATTTTAAATTAAGTCATATCTAAATCATTGTCATGGTAAATTTTAAAATAAGATAATTTGATAAAAAGAAATTGTGTACTTCAGTAACTTATTCTTCATCTCAGTGCTTTGTAATTGAATACACATTTGCCCTCTTAATTTTCACCAGAATATTTAACATAAGTAAAAGTAATCCAAAGATCAACGGTTTGAGTAACAACTCTATTTTTATTGATCGACTGACCACTTTATTTAACTAATTTTCTCTAGCAAAAAATATTGTCTCGACCAAATTAAAATTAGCAAATTACACAAGCATTTGGATTTTCCTCGATAACTCTACAATAGTAATTAAGGTAATAGTAAGAATAAGCAAGTTGAGAACTATAATAGTTCTTGTAGGCCTTAAGAAGCTCGTACTCATAATAATCCTTCTCTTCAGGTGTTTTGGCTTTATCGTCTTTCGTCTTTTCATCGTCTTTTGCTGGTCCAACGGAGAGAATCTCTAAGCAACAAAACTTTCTGAACTTTTTTGCTACGTACACGGGATCTATGTCTCCAATCACCGTCAACTTGCTGGCGTTCATGTCCACAGAGATCGACTCAACCCCTTCACAAGCCACTCAAACTTGTCAGATTCCGATACCTTGAAATAGAATAGGAGTTCAATTTGAAGTACAAAATCGTACTTTTTAACCTTTTACTTGTGAGGAAAATGAGTTTAAGATTGGATATACCTGAAGCTGAAAGGCTAGAGACTGCTTTCATCACCTTTGTCTTATCACTTTCATCGTGGAGTTGCAACTTCAATACTATTTTCTGCCCATAGAACAAGATCAAGGAGGGTTATAATTAAGTCCAAGAGAAAAATACAGTAAATGAAGAAAAAAAGAAAATGAAAAAACGGTTGTTTGACTCTAACCTTCATTTCCATGAACTCCAAGAGGTTTAAGCTATGGTTATGGATCCTTATGGAAGTAAAGGCTAGAGCTTAAGATGAGTAGAGGACGATGGTTGGAACTTGGAACTGAACTTGACTTCAAGGTTCCTCGTGACAGCTTTTATATTAAGGAGCTAAGAGCAAGTCAAGCAGAAGTCAAGCGTAAATGATAAACAATGAACGATCGACGAAAGGACACGTAAGGAATTGTGTTCTTCACGCGCAAATGACCTGGACTTCAATAATTCTGCTCTGTGGAAGAGCTCTCGTTTCTGTAGACTGTAGTATAAATCTATAATTGACGAGAGATCAAAGTACAGACGCTAAATTTGACTCATATCCTAGACATAAGTTTATGCAAATTAAATTTTTAAAGTGTTAGATTACATAAAAAATATTCTTATTCTTTATTTTTATTATATACAAAATCTTAACAATAATTAAAATACTTTTCGCAATTAAGAATAAATATTTAATAAGTATCAAGTTTATATAAAGAATTGTAATTTAATATAAAGTATAATTTCTATAGATAAATATTATATTTTAGTACAAGATTTTAAAGTATTAAATTACATTGCATAATTTTTATTCTCACACTAGAAATTTAACAATATTTAATACTAATATTAAATAAATTCTTCCATAAATTTACTTATCAAGCAAAACTTACTAAAGGTTTAGAAAGTACTTTAAGAAGAACTAAGGAAAAGCATAGGTCATGCAATTCACTTATCTAAAATTTAACAAAAATATCACGTTAAGCCTTTTTTTGTTTAGTTAATTAATATTATAAAATTGAATTAATAAAATTGTGTTTAAGAAAATAGAGATCTAACTTAATGATAAATTTCTAATTTCACTATTAATATAATAATAATAATAATACAATATCTATAAATGACCTAATAACTTAACTAGATCCATTCCTAAAGGTTAAAAGTGTATTTTGAATCTTAATGTTTATGAAATAAAATTAATTTTTTGAAATATTCAAATTTTAAACATTTTTAAAACGGTGTGGACAAAAAATTTAATAGAGTTAACTTATCGATAGTTAAAAACTTCATCAATATAAATGTGATTATTTTTATTTTTAAAATAATAAGCGAGCTCCTCTATTGTTATTTTTAGTTAATTTTAAAAAGTTAATTATATAGTATTAGAGTCTTTTTTATTTAAAAATAAAAAATTAGGACATATTAATACTGATGTGGCATTTAATTAACTAATTCTGTTAAATAAATAATTCAAAGAAAAATAAAGATATGATTTTGCGAAACGACAAGACTTAACGTAAGCACAATTCAACCGTAAAACTAGTCGCTGGAGACTCCGAGTCCCAAAGGTGGAGGTCAACTTTTTATATTACAAAATTATATTAACGTGAATCAGGTGAATGGCTTTAAATTGAAAAGACAAAAGGGAAAATAGGATAATGGAAAGGACTTTAAATTGAAAAGAAAAGACAGAAAGTAATGCCTGCGGCCCTGGTCGAGAAGACAACATTTTGAGTTAAATAAGACCACCGATTGTGAGCCAAGTAGATCTGCCAAATAAATCTAAGTGGAAATCTTCAAGTAGAATGGAGCTATTTAATTTATAAAAGCCCAAGAAGCCTTCATACAGAACCGACCCAACACTAAAACCTTCATTCTTGTTAAGTCTTCTAGAAGAGCCCCACTACACCTGTCATTCACCAGATTGAGTCACTATTAACAGTTGTATAAGTAACCGATATTGTTATTCTGTTATCAATAACAACCATTAGATCAAAACAATAAAAGATCAATGGTCAGCAACAATTCTTGTACCATGTATAAATATAAATATCTATCAATGAAAGGATACGGAGCAGCATTTTTTACAAAATTAATTTCTTTGCATTCAGTTCTTACATGGTAACAGAGCAGTCACAGACAAATCGTCAAATGACAGCTTCTTCCTCATCTAATACTAGTCATGTTATTTCCTCCGTAGCTTCTCTTGAATTTTCTGCCCTTGCAAAAAACCCTCAACTTCAATCTTCCTCTAAAGCTTGATCAAAACAATTATCTCAACTGGAGGCCACAAATCTTAGCAGCCATTAGAGCGCTAGACTTAGAAATTTATATTTCTTCTGATCATTCTCCACCACCAATCATTCTACTCATTTCTGCATTAGATGGATCTTCCACTCCTATTTCAACTCCCAACCTAGCCTATAAGACCTGGAAACATATTGACCAGCTTCTGCTTTGCTGGCTACTCACCACAATAGATGATTCTGTGATTGGGCAAATGAATCATGCCAGTTCCTCCAATGAACTTTGGCAGATCTTAGTCCAACTTTATGCGCAGACCTCTCTAGTAAAGGTTTTGCAGCTCAAACAGAAACTCTCTTCTATGCAGAAAGGTGCCTCCTCCATTGCTGACTATATTCAGCAGATCAAGTCCAATGGAGACTCCCTAAAAGTTGCTGGTCATGCTGTCACAGAACAAAAATTTGTTCTTAGTGCACTAAGTGATCTAGGCAGTGAGTATGATTCAGTTGTGGTTCTTTTAACAAGTTCGCTTGGTATTTCTTCTCTACAGGATGTTCTTTACACAATAATGATGCATGAGACAAGACTAGAGCAGCAACATGCTAACTCTCAAATCTCTATTCCTAATGCTTCTGTAAACCTGGCTCAGCATTTTCAGAATCCTCACAGGGCTCCTTCCAACAGTCGTTGTTCATATAAAAGAAGAGGAAGTCGCGGACGAGGGGGTAAAAACAATCGTCTTTACTGCTAACTCTATTGCAAATAGGGTCATGATGTGCTGAAATGTCACAAAAGATTTGACATTCATTGGCAAGGTCCTAGACCAGCTCCTACTCAAACTAATTCGGGTCCTCCATTACCTCAACAAGCCTATTTGGCTCATCGCACTACACAGAACTCTACTGACTCAAATTTGGATCCAAATTGGTTCATTGACTGTGGTGCCACAAATCATGTTACTGCAGATCTCTCAAACCTCACACTCCACAATTCCTATACAGGCAAAGATCAGCTCACAGTTGGTAATGGTACTCATCTTCCTATCTCTCATATTGGTACTTCCTCTATTCCTTCTTACACTACCACTCCACTCACACTACATAATATCCTACATGTACCTCAAATCAGCAAAAATCTGATCAGCATCTCTCAGTTAACTAAAGATAACAACATTATTGTGGAGTTTACTGACTCTTGCTGTGTTTTCAATGACAAAATTACAGGGAAGACACTACTCAAGGGATTGCACAAGAATGGTCTGTATAGCCTTGAAGCCTCCCCATCATCTACTTCTATCCAATCTCGGTTTAATTTCCCTAAAACATGTACTGCATTGCTTTCTGAGTTAAATGTAAACATGTGGCATGCTCGATTAGGGCATCCAAATGCTTCTGTTTTACAACATGTTCTGCAATCAATGAATCATAAATTTTCTTCTCAATCTCTTCAATTTTGTGATTCATGTCAGTGTGGTAAACAACATAAATTACCATTTCAATCACATCCCATTTCTGTCACTAAACCACTAGAAATAATTCACACCGATATGTGGGATCCTAGTCATTATCCTTCTACACATGGATATAGATACTACATTATTTTTGTGGATGCATTTTCCAGATTTACTTGGTTTTATCCCCTAAAAAATAAATCAAACACATTAGCAGTTTTTACCAAATTCAAAGCTTCAGCTGAATCACAACTAAATCAGAAAATAAAAGCTCTCCACAGTGATATGGGTGGAGAATTTACTGCTCTATTACCCTTTCTTTCAACCCACGGAATACAAACCTGATTTAGTTGTCCTTATACCCATCAACAGAATGGAATTCCGGAAAGAAAACACAGACATATAACAAAAACTGGCCTCACACTACTCTCTCATGCCAAAATGCCCCTGAATTTTTGGCTTGAAGCATTTCAAACAATAACCAATCTAATCAATGTTCTACCCACTCCAACATTACACAATCTGTCACCTTTTCAAAAGCTTTTTCATCAAAAACCTTCCTATAACCATCTTCGAGTATTTGGTTGTGCTTGTTTTCCCTTCCCACGGTTTTACAATAAACATAAATTGGGTTTTCATACCAGTAAGTGTGTCTTTCTTGGGTACATCCCCTTTCATAAGGGCTACAGGTGTCTCCATCCTAAAAGGTATGTTTACATCTCTAGACATGTCACATTCAATGAAAAAGACTTTCCTTATTCAGATATTTTCTATAAACCCTCTTCTTGTTCTCCAGCATCTTCTAGTCTCCCATTTTCTATCCTTACAGATGCTATACAGGCTATTCCTGCTCAGTCTCGACCAGTAGACTCTTTCGTGTAGCAACATCCTTCATTCACTGCAACACAGTTAAGCTCTTCTTCTCATACTCTATCTGATCACTTATTATCTTCCCCTACATCTCCTACTCACTCTAAAGACCAGCCTATTCCCACTCCTATTCCCCAAGCCACCATTCCCTCTGTTAATAACTCTGATCCAATGCAAATCCGTTCAAATAGCGGTATCTATAAGCCTAAAGCTTATCTTTCCACATTCCCCTCCATCCCTAATTCAGCACACCAAACTCCTACTGAAGCTCTCAAAGATCCTTTATGGCAACAGGCCATGGCTGAAGAGATTCAAACCCTCAAACTTAACAACACTTGGCATTTAGTCCCCGATATCTCATCTATGAAGCTGCTAGGTAATAAGTGGGTATTCCGAATCAAGTACACGTCCACTGGTGCCATTGACAAATACAAGGCTCGCCTAGTAGCCAAAGGATTTAGTCAGACCCCAGGTTTTGACTTCACAGAAACTTATAGTCCTGTAGTAAAGTCATCAACTATCAAGGTCATGCTATCTCTTGCAGTTTCCCACAATTAGGACATCCAACAAATCGATGTCAACAATGCATTCCTAAATGGCTCACTACTCGAAGACATCTACATTACTCAACCTACTGGTTTCACTAATCCTACACGACCTACCCATGTTTGTAAGCTTAACAAAGCTCTCCATGACCTAAAGTAGGCTCCAAGGGCCTGGTATAATACTCTCAAGGCTACACTGCTACAATGGGGCTTCCAGCATTCAATTTCTGACACATCTTTATTCTATAAGCATCACAAAGGTTCCCTATTGCTCTTATTAATATATGTTGATGACATATTAGTAACAGGGAACTCAAATGCAGACATCTAGCAGATCATACAACAACTAAACAACATATTTGCTTTAAAAACATTGGGCAGTATTAATCATTTCCTTGGTTTTGAGGTTTATAAGGACAAGACAGGTTTATACCTTTATCAAAAGTAGTACATATTGGATCTCTTTGCTCGTGCAAAAATGACAGCCTACTCTCCCTGTCCAACTCCTCTCGCACTTGGCACCAAGCTATCTGCTCTTGATGGTCATCCCTTTGTTGATCCCACTATGTATCGCAGCATCATTGGTGCCCTTCAATACCTGTGTCACACACGTCCTGACATTAGCTTCACTGTCAATCGATTAAGTCAATTTTTATCAAGACCTCTAGATACCCACTGGGTTGCCTGTAAAAGAGTTCTTCGCTATTTTAAAGGCACTACTAATCTTGCCCTTCATTTTTGTCCTTCACCACAACCTCTGTCACTACAAGCTTATAGTGACTATGATTGGGAGGAAATCCTGATGATAGGAAGTCCACAACAGGAGGTTGTGTCCTCCTACGGGGCAATCTGGTATTTTGGAGCTCAAAGAAGCAGACTACAATATCCCGCTCCAGCACCGAAGCAGAATACAGAGCCCTAGCTCAAAACTCTACAAAAATTCTATGGCTACACTCACTACTCAAAGAATTAGGATTTACTCTACAACATACACCAATTCTTTGGTGCGACAATAATGGAGCTCCACTACTTGCCCAAAATCCAGTCTTTCAGGCCTGCACCAAGCATATCGAAGTCAATGTACATTTCATACGAGACAAAATAACCAGTGGACAATTAGATGTGAGATATGTAAATACTGAAGATCAACTAGCCGACTTACTCACCAAACCACTCACGACATCCAGAACGTAGATATTGATATCCAAACTTCATGTTTAAGCTCTTCCTCACTTTCGCCTAACAGGGAATCCTCGAGCAAACGACACTGATGTTGAAAATAGGCCAGCAGTCAAAATGTTGTCAATAGATCTCCAAGCTTCGTGTGTCAACTCTCCCTCACTCTCGCTTGACAGGGAATGTTCGAGAAGTCAACATTTTAGGTTAAACAAGACCATCGATTGTGAGCCAAGTAGTTCTGCCAAATAAATCTTCAAGTGGAAATCTTCAAATGAACTAGAGCTATTTGATTTATAAGAGCCCAAGAAGCCCTTATACAGAACCGACCCAACACTAAAGCCTTCATTCTTGTTAAGTCTTCTAGAAGATCTCCACTACACCTGCACTTCACCAGATTGGGTCACTCAATATTGACAGCTGTAAAACTAACCGATATTGTTATTCTGTTATCAATAACAACCATTAGATCAAACAAATAAAAGATCAATGGTCAACAACAATCGTTGTATCATTTATAAATATAAACATCTATCAATGAAAGTGTACAGAGCTTTTTTTTTTACAAAATTGATTTCTCTAATTCAATTCTTTCAGCCTTGACCTAGAATTCAATTAAGCAAGAAGTGAAGTTTTGAGAAAAGATCCATCTCTTGATCTTGAGTCATGTTATGCATATGTTTGCAAAGATCACAATCAAAGGCAAACTATGTTGTAAATCAGTTATCTCCTGTATCTATTCCAAGTAATGTGCAGGAAGCATTGAGGGATTCAAAATGAAAGAAAGCTATGAATGATGAAATGGAAGCCTTACAGAAGAATCACACATGGGAACTTTTATCGCTACCTTTAGGGAAGAAAACAGTAGGGTGTAGGTAGATTTTTACAGTTAAACTCAATCCAAATGGAACCATAGATCACTACAATGCAAGACTTGTTAATAAAGGGTACACATAAAAGTGTGGAATTGATTATATGGATACATTTGCTCCTGTAGCCAAAAAAAAACCATACGAGTTCTTATTTCAATAGCAACAAATCAAGATTGGTCTCTACGACAATTTGATGTTAAAAATGCATTTCTTAATGGAACTTTGGAAGAAGAAGTATACAAGGATCCTCCTCCGGGCATAAACTGTGATGGCAAAGTATGCAAACTAAAAAGGGCCTTATACGGATTGAAGCAATCCCCTCAAGCATGGTTTGGAAGGCTCTCAACTTTTATGAAGAAGATTGGGTATAAACAAAGTGATGCTGATAATACTCTCTTCATCAAACAAGAGTTAAAAAAGTTGATTGCTCTTATTGTGTATATTGATGATATGGTTGTTACAGGAAATGACTTAAATAAGATAGCTACCCTCCAAGAAAGCCTTGCGACTGAGTTTGAACTTAAAGATCTTGGACACTTGAAATATTGCTTAGGCATTGAAGTTATAAGATCAAGCAACGGAATATCTCTTTGCCAGCGAAAGTATGTGCAAGATTTACTAGCAGAAACTGGGATGCTTAATTGTAAACCCGTCAAAACTCCTATTGAGATGATTCTCAAGTTAGCCATTTAACAAGACCAAATTCAAACCAACAAGGAGAGGTGTCAAAGATTAGTTAGGAGGCTAATATACTTATCGCATACACATCCTGACATTGCATATGCGGTAAGTATTGTAAGCCAGTTCATGCAAGCACCAAGTAAAGATCATATGGAGGCTGTTTACCGGATGCTGCGATACCTAAAATCTTCTCCAGGAAAGGGATTATTTTTTGCTAAAAATGGAGATCAAGAAATCAAGGGATATACAGGTGCAGATTGGGTTGGAAGTTAAATTGATCGAAAGTCTACATCAGGGTATTTTATGTTTGTTGGATGTAACTTGGTTACATGGTGAAGTAAAAAGCAAACAATTGTAGCAAGATCAAGTGCAGAGGCAGAATTTCATGGAATGGCAAAAGGTATATGTGAATTGCTATGGATAAAACATATTTTACATGATCTTCGTATATGTCTGCCAAAACCTATGAAGTTATTATATGATAACAAGGCAGCCATAGCAGTTGCAAATAATCTTGTTCACATGATAGAACCAAACATGTGGAAGTTGATTGGCACTTCATCAAGGACCATCTTGACAAAGGTACAATTAGTCTTCCGTTTGTCACATCAAAAGATCGACTAGCAGATGTTCTAAAAAAGGCGGTATCCAACAAAGATTTTCAAAGCTCACTTAGCAAGTTGGGAATGATTGACATATATTCACCAACTTGAGGGGGAGTGTTGACGTGAGCAATAAAAGGGGGAAAAGCTGTTGTCAACTTTGACAGATTATGTAAATGATTTGTTTACTTATTTGCAATTAATTGTCTTAAGTTTAGGCTAAAAAATAGGATCGTGTTGTATCACAATTAGTATAAAGATGTAGACTGTAATCACTTGAAAGAGATATAAAATTATTCTCCATTACCTTTTCCACACTTTGGAGAAGTATTGAAAAATGATACATAAGCTGATTGTAGATCTAAAACCAAAAAGAAAAATAACTTAAGCTAATTGAAAATGTTAAAAATATGATACACACTTACAGTCTTGCCAAGAAGTGTATCACCAGTTGGTTCCCCAAGCTTGTTTTTGCTTTACAGATGTTGAAATTTCATTCTGCTCCAAAACATTAACTACTATCAGTAGCATAAAGATGCTACTCTTAGAGGGGATAAGTAGATCAAATCATCATAGGGTATCCAGGTGGATTTCAAAAGAAAGAGAGCCAACCCAATGAGTGGATGGACAAAGCCAAATGCTGTGTAAAATGAGTAAAGAATCTGCTCATGAAAAAACAGTGATAGCCAAATAGTCATAATCAACCCCGAGTTGGTGTAAAGTTTATATTCAATTAAATGTTACTTCCTGTTTTGAGCATATATGAGACATCAGTTTGTAACTATATTCAATTACGTGTAATTTCTCCATGTACAATTTCATTCACGATACTGTCACTGCATTCATGTAAACAGTGGAAGGGCACTTTCATACTAATGGAAAAAGCTTATAAAATGTTGAAGATATTATTCAAAATATCTAAGAAAAGAACTAGAGAATAACTTGTGCATACTTGTCAACAACAAACGAACCACTTTTGTAGTTCCACCCTTATGAGACCCTAAATGTATAACATGATAACCTTTTCCTATTAGGTGACCGTCCAATAATGTCATAAAAGGTTAGAAAGCTTTTAAATACTTAGCATTATGCTTTACAATTTTGGGACTGTGGAAGCAAAAAAATTTACTTCCTTGTTAACCCTAACTATTGTATCTAATCTTGTATATTGCCCTGTAAAATCACGTATCTGACATATTTAATGTAATTGCAAAGAAAATTACATTAAACTAAATTCCCAAATTAATTTCC
>JANTPM010000007.1:33615034-33629945 GCA_025434745.1 Erythroxylum divaricatum
ATCATGCCCTTTCGGTTGTTTTGATGGAAGACAACAAGGCATATATAAGGATTGGGTCCCTAGGCTTAACAGATAATTCTGCATACATCATCATTTGCATTTTGTTAAAGCTTAGAAGAACCCTCTCACATTTCTTCAAGATCTCTCAACGTCAATGACAGGAGGTACGCAATAATATTTCCCATTTATTTTTATAATAGACATGTATACAGATCTTTGTCATGTCTAACAAATATTTCCTAACATTAGAGCGTTTCTTTGTTCTAATTTTTTTCTGCATTTTTTTATTGTATTTTGTTTGAAGCTGGGAGTGCCTTAGCACTCCATCAAGTCTTCTCAGCTTCTCATACGATTTTCTTGAGACCTGCCAACAAATCTGACCTCAGCAGGAAAGGAGATCGTCCATGAACTTTGGAATTTGAAGAACAATTTTAAGTGATATGGTGGTCAGACATTTACATTCAATGACTGATTTTTCAATATCTAGACATCTTAATATCTTATAGACCAGAAATTCTTGAAATGACTAAAATATTCTTTTTAAGACGACGTAACTTTAATTTATTTTTTCAAAACATTGTTTCGGCCTGTAAGTTTGAAAAACTTGAAATTAAAATTGAGTTACTTTTTAGAAAATTAAACCAAAATGACGATATTAAAATGTAATCATTTTGAAAAAGTTGACCCAAAGCATTCTCAATCTTACCTTTTATATCCTTAATTAGAGGGATCAGGTTTTAAATTATATTAAACTTGCGATGATAGAGTTAAGAACAAAGTAATCATTTAGTGGAAGACATACACCGACTTCTATTTGGTAAATTTGTCACCACTAGTTTTTTTTTTTTTTTTGGGTCAAAGTCACCACTAGTTTTAATGTTTATATTTGTGTTTCTATTGTTGCTTGCTGATCCGCAAAAAGTTTAACCTATCATTTGGATTATGAGACCCAATTACAAAACATATTGAAAGAATGTGAATTTAGACATTTTAATAATTAAAGTTTTGATGTGCTTAATTAAAATTTGAAAATTTTACTCTACGTTTGAAAATATTTGAAACATGATTGTGAGTTTTTAAGTATTTTGGGATAATATGGATTGATTATCATTTTACTTATACTTATATATAAATAATAAACTTATATGCAATTTACTTCTATCGTAAATCAATGTTGCTTAGCATATAACTAAATAGTTATATTTATATTTTAAATTTTAAAAATATAAAATCTGACTACAAAAGTTTATAAAATAATCTGCCCATACTAGACTTTTAGTAGAAGAGATAAAAGAAGCTATTCAAATTACCTCATGAATTATTATCTATTAATTCAATTCATTAATATTTATTTATTTAGTTAACTTAGTTTTTAATTAAATTACATTGTTTTTATGCAACTTATTAGAGGAACACTTAGCCTAAAAATACGTAACATAAAAAAATTACAAGTACTCGATTCTAATGGCAAATTTACTTATTAACTATATTAATGTCATAGATAATAATATAATAAAATAATACTGAAATTTCAAATATTATGTTTTAGATTATCATATTCTTGTTAAAATAAAGAGGGCACATTTTTTTTCACATCTTAGAGTAAATATATACGTTTATCATGTTATAAGTCATGTATTTTTCATGTAGTATATCTAAATTATATATCGTGATACCAACTTTTAAATAACCAAAATGAGATAAATTAATAATAAATAAAAGTGGAATTCAATTATATCCATATTCCTAACTCTATTCATACCAAATAAAGCTTTAGATTATATTTACACGTGAGTCTATTTAAAGCAGTCTATCATATAAGGATAAAATTATGTATTATCAGACCTCTTAAAATTTTAGATGGATGCAAAATTTAACTTAGTGTTGTTATTATTAAGGATGATTAAATAACCAAAACCTGTCTTAGACTACTGTCGTAAATTGAAATACTTCTGAAAATTATGTGGGAATAAAAAAATTATTAAAAAATGAGACTCAAGTAGCAAAATATTTGAAATTGGAGGACTTGAAGTTGAATTCGGGACTTTTCATATAAAACCGCCACTGGCCTTTCATTAATTGAATTCCCGCTTGTTCAGGTCCAGAGGAGTCTAGAAGGAAAAAAGGAAAAGAAGTACCCAAAACACACACCAATTTGATAAAACGGATAAGTTCGAATTCCAGAGAGAATGTCATCAAACGCGAAGGACGACGTCGATCGGTTGTTCGAATGCTTCAAGTGCGGGATCTCTCCTCCTGGTAAGTTTCTCGATTCTTAATGCACTTGTTTGGCTGCCGAGAAACCTGAGTAAAGTGAAAGAAAAAGAGTGATCTCGATTCCTAACATACGTTTTTGCAAGCCGAGAAAACAGAGGGAAGGAAAGGAAGGAAAGAATGTTACAGAAGGAGAAAGGATATGAACTTTACTTCATTTCCGTTATTTTGCATAGTTTTACTTGTGATTTATGTAGTCATATCATAGTGACTTGGTGATATAGCATTTCATTTTTAAATATTAGTGATAAAACTGTTGATAGATTCTTTGTTGACTCTCAACTTATGTAGCCTAACATGATAGCTGAAAATTTTGCTTGATCTAACTCTTTATGTGCTTGCTTCACTTGATTGTTTAATTTACTCTACATTACTAGATCTTTATACTGTTTCCGTTCTTCAATCTATGTCGAGTTATATTAGTTGTTTGATTGGCAGTTCTATGCAATTTTTGACTCGTAATTTTTGGTTAGAATCTGCTCTGAGAGAGAGAAAGAGAAGCAAAAACAAATTAAAGCAAAGGAATGAGAAAATCAAAGTATTAGAATCTTCAAACACTCCATCTCCAGGATCAGAGAGGCAACAAATGTTGAATACAACAGATGGACCTTCTTCGTCGGAAAAAGTTCGTATCTGTGATTCTTCTTTTATTAACCTATTAACTTATTTGCTTTATGATTTAAAACATTACTTATATTGATATGCATTCATTCAAATCAGATGTCAATTTGTAATGTAAGGTTTTATCAGCTTCTATAATGAATATGCTGTCATTACTGTTACAGCCTGGTTCAACATCGAACAAAGTAAATAGAACTGGCTATGGAAGGAAGATATCTCCAGTGGTCTTCTATGGTTCTCCACACGGTGTGCCTCCAAAGAGGCCAATCAGTTTGTTGAGGTTGCTGCGTGAAATACGTATCGATCTTGCGAATGAACAACGGTCAAACTCAAGGTGCTTTTCTGATTCCAGAACCATCTTCTTTTTTATTTCAATTGCATGAAACATTTGCTTTTAGGAATCCTTCAGCTATTTTTATCTCTATGGTACTTGGACTCGATTATCTATGAATTTGATTTTCTCAGGAAGGAAGTTTGGGCTACATTCCCACGACAACATGAAGCAATGAATTTTGCCAAAGAACATGAGCAGTTACGTGTATTCAGTTATCAGGACCACCACAACGGCACAAGAAGGTTCCTTGTTTCTACGTACAAGGAATTCTGGAGGAGGTTTTCTCCTTTCATTTTATTTTTTTATTATTCAATAAATTAAATTATCTTTTTAAGGTGTCTAATAGTACTAATTTTCTAAATTTCAGGTACAAAAATATGGATTCTAAGTATCGCCATCATTATGAAGTGATTCAGGAGGTGATGAACTCTGGCTCTTCATTACCAGCAACATAGAAACCGTTACACTCATACAGGATTAGTTAACTGCACATATAAAATCCTTGAAACTACATTTTAGTACTCGCATTGGCTACACTTTCCGAAATTTAGTTTCTCTGAGAGCAAATTTAATTAAGTTTTGAATGAGGTTCTTGACATTGTAGTGAAAGGTAATGTACTGATTTCTTCCAATTTGACGTGCTGTCTTCAGGGTTTACCATGCCACCTGTATTTCGATTTGGAGTTCAGTAAGAAAGAGAATGTCGGAAAAGATGGAGATGAAATGGTTGATCTCTTGATTTCAGTTGTTCTAGAAGCATTGCATGAAAAGTATTCTATATTAGGAAATCAGGATTGGGTAGTGGAACTCGATTCATCAACGGAAGGTATGACATCTATCAGATGGATATTGTCCTTGTCTAGGTTCCCTTTTCTGGGTACGTGGACTTAGTATCCCATTTACACTTCCCAGAATTCCCATGGTTTTCTGCACAAACATGAGATGCATCGTGGTTTTCCTTTGCTGACTTCTCACTGATTATTATCTCCCAATGTAACTGTCCAGAAAAGTTCTCACGTCACCTGATCATTCGACTGCCTAAGACTGCTTTTAAGGACAACTCACATGCAGGTGCATTTGTTTCCGAGGTACTCTTAGTGACCAAAAATGATAACTGATTTAACTGTCTTAGTCAATAAGATATTTACCATTCCGTTCTAGTTGTAATTTTTCTAGCTGATGCCTAGTTGAAAATTGGAAATGACTTGATAATTTCCCATAATTGGTGAGGTTAATGATTAGAATCTACTTCACTTGGTAGTTTATGCAATGATGTATTCCCAGATATCTTCTCGGATTTTAACTGGAAGAGATGGTAGGTTTGAGAAGTTGTTGGCAGCAAAAGATTCGAGCTCTTTGGAATCTTCAGTCCAACTTTTCATAGACAATGCCGTTTATTCTAGAAATCGTTGCTTCCGCTTAGCCCTTTCATCAAAGGCCGGAAAGACTTCTGTCCTCCTTCCTACCAGGCGCTTTAAATGTAAGAGCATGGTAAGCTACTATAGTGGCCGGCATTAAGTAATTCAAGTTTCAATTGAGCCTTAACTGTAACTGATTCCCTATTCAGTTATACATATTCTCAAGTTCTTCTCCCCAGTAGCTGGGATTATTTCATTAGGTTATTGGCCACATAATTTTCCCCCCCTTATTTTGCTTGTTTGTATGTATGGTGATAAGATAAACGGTGCCACCCCAACTTGTAGTTGAATCATTGGAATCATTGGACTTGTATAAAACAATGGAATATATGGGTTCGTGAAACTTTAGCAAGTAATACAGTCCTTTTTTCCTCATTGTGCAACACTGACAGTCCTGCTTCAAAAATAGTGTGAAGAAGACATGTTCATGGCGTCCTTGATCTGCAACATGGATACTGATTGTGAGAAGCTTCTTGTCTGCAGAATGGACTTAGATTGTGTGAAGACCCTTCAGTTTGACACGGAGGTAGGTTGTAATCTCTCCATGAGAAATCTTACGAATTATGCTTCAAAATCATTCAAAATGCTTCATCCTTTGTGAATTCAAGATTAGTTGATGACGTATTGTCAGGTCAAGATACACTGTGTTTGTATGGTCGGAAGAGGCCCATTGTGAAATTTGATTACTTTTTCAATGGGAATATGAATGTAGGTAAATAATAATTTCAGATGCCGTGCCCAAGATTTATCACTTAATAGTTGCGCAAGTGATGCTTCAATAGCATACAAGATAGGGAAGTCACCATTTCCCGCGTTGGACAACTTCATAGAATCCATTGCATCCGTTGGAAGTGTATCAGGTGATTCCATTTTCAATTCATCCAGAGTTTAATGTGTCATTCTAGTTAAGCTGCTTTCATAAATGAGAAATTAGAGTCAATTGATTAAATCTTGTTGGATTGAATTTAAATCCTATTCTGGTTCAATTGAGCTTATGTTTAAATTTGACAATACATTAACTTTAATCTTGAGTTGGACTCGAAATTAATAAATTAAACTAAATTTGACGAGTTTAAATTGGAGCTTGAGTTTTAATATTTATGTTTAATTGAGCATGACAAAAACTTTTAACTTGACAAATTCTGTTTTTGAAATTGGATTCAGGTTTTGGAATTAGGGTGTCAGATCTAACTTTAACTGTTTCAAACCAATCTCATTTGATTTCATTGAGGTTTTTCTGTTATTCTCAGTCGTACATATTCTCCTGTATTTATTTGACTGAAAAGAGAGCAGAGTGGATAGGTTAAGACATTTCATGCAAGATGAGTTGCTAGTAAACAGGGGTATGATAATTTAAGAATCAAAATGAAGAAATGTAAAATTATTCCTTGGTTAAATTGAGAAAACTGATTGTACAATTCAAAAGGCAGTCCTTGGTACTAGTACCTCTAACACCGCTGAAAATGATGCTTAGCTACTAGAGATCTTTCCTTTATACAACATGTATTTCAATTTTTACTCGGCCTTTTGATGCAATATTCAGGGAAAGTTCGAAGCTGGTATTGGTTCTCGGAGTACGGCTTAATGGTGTACAGCATGTCAAAAAACAGATATTGTGAAAGAATTGGAAGAGAGCATAAAAGCAATAACGGTACAGAATCGTCCATCTTGCTCCATGGGTGTTGAAATTAGTGGTCTCAAATTTATTTAGGTTAATTACGTTAATTAAAAATTTTACTTAGGGACTTAGTTTATCAATTTGTTTAAACTTAGCTATCTCCAACAATTTTTAAAAATTTTCTGTCTATTAAAAACTTTTAAAACGATATTGTATTCAAATTTAAAAATTTTAATATTACTTAATTTTACGAAAATATATAAACAATGAATATGATTATGTGATAATTATTATTAAGAGATAATCAATAATTTCGAAAATAAAAATTAAATCCTATTATATTTAACTCATTTATATATATCCCTTAGGACATGAATGCTAAATTATGTAGAAGCTAATACATGGAAATTGATTTTTTATCAAATCTTAGGTTGCCTTATTTATGAAAATTTCATTATTACTTTGTACAGAGAGATATGTTCATGCCATAAAATTTTTTTCTTTTCTTGTTCAGTTATGTATGTAGTCGATCTCAGAAGTGCAGTTTTTTATCAGAAATGTTATGATCCAGATTGCCGAGGTGCTGCGCTGCTTCTCTCTGTTCTTTTTTAATGTGTTCGCATTTCCTTTGATGTAAAAGTCATCACTTTGAGACTGGTCTTCTGATTGCCTCAGGTTACAGATCACCCTTGCGACCCATACCGACCAGCACGATACCTGATGTTTCATTTTTCCACAACTCGGAGCAGTTACGTATTATGCATGAAATGGAGTTGGCTAATGACAGCCTTGATTATGAATTTGTTAAGAGCGACAGTCATGCGCTTGACATCCACAGCTCTGGTAAAGATACTTGGTGGCTTGAGGCCTCAAAAGTTGCTGATGCTATTGAAACCCAGCAGAAAACTTTGACATTTGACGATATGGTCAGTAAAATTTGCCTTAATTTTTATATATTATTCAGCTTTTCCACGGTTTAACAATTTGGACTTTGATTTAATTTTGTGTTCATCCGTAAACTTGACAATTTTCTTTTGAATTTGAACAAAGAAAGCCAAAATTAACTGGTTTTTCTAAATTTCATTAAAAAAATTTCTGGGTCAGGCCTTAGGATGCTCAGCCATATCCAGCACTGTTTCGCCAAATCCCAACTTAGTTCACCTCATTACCATTTCCCACGTCAAAAAGGCGAAAACAGAAAGGCTATGTAACCTCACATATATTTCTTTCCATCACTTGCTTAAGCAGAAGAAGGATGTGTTTAGTTAAATGGAAATTATATTGCACATTTCATTGTAACTGATGTAGCTTCATGACCTTTTTTTTTTTTGGCATACTGTATTGGACATCGATTAGTCAGTGACAATTCCTTTTAGCAGAATATTAACGACGAAGATGACTGGTGGAGTGCTGTTGAAACGACTACATGCCAGACTGAACTGATGCAGTCCAACTAAGGTTTATTGACTAAGGGACTTTAGAATTCCAGCTTTCTTCTCCGTCTCCCTTCGGTCGGAGTTCAAAATCTATTAATTTCGTTAATAAACGTCTAATATTTTCAGTTTGCGATCGAAGAGAAATGGACCTTGAACCGATGAAGATAGCCAGTGACCAATGGACATAAAGTTGCAGTCGCACGGTGAGTTCTTCCCAAATTTGTGTTTAGCTTCTAGAATCCACTGCCTTGTATAGAAAATAAGAGGGGAACAGATATTCTGTTCCCTCTATCCCCTGTGTCATCCTGTGCTTAAGTTATCTCAGTCGTTTGTTACAATAAATTAGATAGGTAGGATTGTTTGAGCAAAGAAGACGTTGAGGTAACAGAATCTCCCTCTTAGGAGAGTCTATAGTCGGTGCAATCACGTCTCATTTATTTAATAGGATCAATAGATTTGATAGTTTTCCCTGTAGTTAGTTAATACATCTCATTTATTTAATAGGGTCCATTCCATAGATTTGGATAGTTGTCCCTGTAGTTAAGTCACCGTGGCGTTTCATCATCTACTGGGGAGGTAAGACTTTAAGGTAAAGTTAATCAATATAAAAATTGAAAGGTCGACACATTTCAATTAGTTGCACCAGTCCGACCTAAGTTGCAAAACAAACCGAATAAGGACCCTTTATGATCTTAACAAAATTGTAGTGTAACACATATTTCTAAGCTTCGGATTTTGTTTTCGATTTTCTTATCTAAGTTCTCACAATTTTCGAAATAAAGAAATAGCATATAAAATTTTAAACAGCATGCATGGCCACAGTTTTTTTTATGTTTAATATAATAATATTTATAATACAAAATTAATTTACAATAAAGAATCATAATTTATTATATATAAAAATATTTTTCTACATACAATTTACTTAATTATAATAGTCAAAATAGTAGATAGTAAATTAGAATGATTACTTATGTTATTGTTAATTGGAAGCAAAAAATGTTTGATTATTGTTAACCAAGGTGGTAATTGCTTCAGCCTAAATAATTTGAAATGGAGTAAAAATAATGAGTTGACATTGAATTTGATAGCTTTCGGGTCAATCTAGTCTTACTCATTTGGAACTTGTATATAAATTTGTTCAGAGTTAGTGAAGTTTAGATTTAACAATTGGTGGAATGGGTTTAGGCCTATGTAAGATATTTTTTAGTTTAATAAACTTTCAACCTAACTAATTCGTTCGATTTATAATTAAAGGGGATATGTTTGTCATTTAAGATATTTAAAAAGTAATGATTAAAAGTTCAAGTTGAATGGCGGCTTTTCTGATTAACAATTACAAAATTTCGTGCACCTTTTTCATATTGTATTCGTAGAATCATTTTTATTAAGGGATCACTTAACATTGCTTGTTATTTCTATTTTAGTTTTTATTTTAATTATCTTAAATTTGGTCCTTGTTTCTTTACGAAATATGTTCAGAACAAAAATTTTATTTTAAATTTGTTTTTTTTAAAAGGTAAAAATAGTAGTTTAAGCTTTTTACTAAAAGCTTAAACATTAATTTTGTGTTATTATTATTATTTTAATACGTTTTAAGGAAGTTATATTTTACATTCAGACAAAACAAAAATAAAAATTGATTTTAAATAATATCTAATTATTAAATAAGATATATAAAATTATTTTTTCATTTTTTGAGATAGTTATATTACAAAAAACAAAAATTGAAATGCTACATAGAATTTTATTTTAGCACATTAATGATTACTTTTGATTTTTTCGAACTAATTTGAAATTTTTTGATACATAAATCAAATAATTTTTCAATTTGTAAAATGTTAAAAAAGCATTGCATAAAAATTATTTAAATTTACATTAGCTAAAATAAAATAAAGATTGGCTAATAAAAGAAAATATGATAATAATAAAAATAGTTTGTTAAAATTAAATAAAAAATGATAATAAGTTAAGCTGTGAAAAGTACAAATTATAAAATCAAAAAAATTTTGAAAACTTAAATTAAATTATATGTACCTCTTTATTAGAAATATAAGTAAATAGGATGAATTAAGAAATAAATACGTTTGAAAATTAGCATTAATGGAACTTATTAACATCCAAATTCACATGCTTTGGACATTTATAATGTTTAAAAGTAATGGCAAAGTAAAAGATGCAATTTTTTAGTTTGGAATTCTCTTGAAGAAACTTTATATGATTTCAACGGAAAGTTACTTTTGTGAGTAATAATTACAAAATTTCATATATTTTTTCATATTGCATTTAGAGAATCTTTTTTATGAAGGGATGTTTGTTATAGTTTTTGATTTAAATTCTTAATTTTGGTCTTTATTTGTACTTGATTGAAGAAAAAATCTATGTCAAGTGGAACGAAATTGTTACTTTTAATATAAACACTTAAAAATTTGTATTAAAAACTTATCGAATTAATAGCTGAATATGAATTAAAATAATTTATAATATTTCCATTATTACATTAGTTATATGTTTTTTATATTGAAAAGTAATTACACTAACATTGTAGTATTATATTATATTATTTTAGGTTTTTTTTTAAATTCCTATATTGTAGTTGAAAATTTTGAAATAAAATTTAGTTTATTGGTTAATTGAAAATAAGAAAATTTGGAGTTTATTTCTACTTAAACTAGATTTGGATTTCTATTTCCATTACTATTTTAAAAATATAATTATTTAAAATAAACTAAGAGTTTTAGCATCCTAGAAGTGCAATAAAATTTTTATTATTTAGTAATTACCTATAATGATTGAATTTACATTTGATAGGTTGATTATAAAAACAAAATTAGGTTTCAAAAATTATATTTTATGAGTTTTTTAAGATTGAATAAGTCAAAAGCAAAAGTTGAAAATATAAAGGTTAAGTAAATATATTTTATATAGTATTTATTAATAATTACTAGTAAAAATTTTAAAACATTTTATTCAAATAAATAAATTAATAAGTATATTTTATTTACGATTATTTATTTATTTTTAATGTTTATTTTAATTACTAATACTAATTTTAAATTAAAATTTTCATTTGCAACATTAAAATGCTATCAATAATTTAAATATATTAACTGCTCTTATTAGTAGTTATTATTAAATAGTTAAATAATATATTTAATCGATGACATATCATAATAAAAAAATGAAAATAAAAATTAATTTTTATGGTTTTTATAAAATTTTTGATCATAATAAAAGATGAAAACAAAAAATAATTTTTTTGGTTTTTATAAAAATTTTAGGAAACTAAAATTCAAAATAGTAAATTTTTACTGAATTTGTAAATAAAACTAAAAAACGAATTTTAAAATAAAACTAACTAAAAACCAAATTGAAAACTAACACAACAATCATGGAAGCATTGTAGCTTATCCTAACTGCCAAATAGTCCTATCTTAAAAAGTTAAAACTAATTTTTAACATTTATTCTTAATCCAATATTTTTAAACGTTATCTTTGAGAAAAATGTTTTCACTCGCTAGAGTAAAATTCTTATCAACATGATAACAAATTGTAATATCTCAATTTTATTACTCTTGAGGACAATTTTCGTGTTTCAAAAGAGCAGTCCATGGTTAATTTAGTTTTAAAAATACTTTTTCTAATCTGAAACTTACTCAAAATGAATATTACTAAATCCATAAATTAAATTAATTTACTTTTATAACTTTAATTACTTGTTTTTAATTAAACTAAATTGTTTACTTCTATAGATAGTCGACCATTTTCTTAAATTTGATTACCTGTCAAAACTACACTTTTTATATACATATATATATCAAAACTACACTTGACATTCTAAAATGATTATCCTAAATATGAAACCCAACGCAAATCCACCAATTTGTCAGTTTAAACGAGCTGATGTCAGATCGGATTGAAAAGAATTGTTTGGTGGAAACTCGTCTATTTTCAACTATGATCAAGTGTATTTGAAATCTAATCCAAGACAATACTTCGCTTCATGTTTACCTTACCAGTCATGAACTCTTCTAGCATGAATTGCTCACAAGCGAAACATACACGCAGTCAGTCATAGCTGAACTTAACTTCTACCATGTTAATCTTCTCATTTGGGCTCAATGAAATCAAGGACCAAATAATGTCAGCAACCCAATGTCTAGCCTAAAATAAAATTTAAGGTTACGTACATCCTTTTTCTTAGTTTTAATAATTAAGATAAATATTGATTTATTAATAATTTTTACATATTAATTACTTATTTGAATAGAATGTAATAATTCTTTACTAATAATTATTAATAAATATTATAAAATATATTTACTTAATTAATTCATAAATTAATCTTTAAATTTTTATTTTAAAAATCATTTATTTATTTTATATCTTGATAATATGTATTTATTCATAAATAATTGTGATATTTTAAATAAAAATAAATAAAATAAAATATAAGAACAAAATATTATGTAATAGTTATCCAAATATAAGGCTTAAAATAAAAACAGATGGAATTATAATTTTTTAAAAGAGATTAAAAAAAATAGCCAACCTATTAATTCTAAATTTAAATTTACTATGAAAAGAATTTGATAATCATGTTATTATTATTATAATTAATGTAACCCATATGTGATCATTATTATGATTAATATAAACTAAATTAGAACGAATAATTGCTAATGAATATCGAAAGCTATCAGTTGAGTTCTTTTAATATCATTTCACAAGACCAATTAATCTCCAGAAAGTCTTGGTCTCCTCCCGATAACTTCGACGATTTTGCGAAACCAATTAATCTCCAGAAAGTCTTGGTCTCCTCCCGATAACTTCGACGATTTTGCTTCGCTCCTCTACCGCAACTTTCATAACCTAATGGATTCTGTATCGAAACTGGCTGCCAGTAACGACACCACCAACGTCTCTTCCGCCGCATCTCCTATCTTCATCACCACTGAAACTATACACACCATCCTCTCACACCGAATCCTAATCCAGCACTTTCACAATTTTCTCCCCTCTCTCTCTCCAACACTCCACACACCTCTCCGCCAAAGTCATGCCGTTTCGCCATCTTCCTCACTTCTCCTAATGCCTTCTTGGTCTGCTTCCCCTTCCCAACCTTATATAGGTGTAAAACTTGTCACTTACTTCCCTCAAAACACATCTCTAAACCTACCCGGAATTCATGGAAGCTACGTGCTTTTTAGCTCAACAAATGGTCAAACTCTAGCTTCTATGGATGGCACTGTATTGACTCTTTACAGAACCGCTTGTGTCTCTGGGTTAGCATCAAAGATCTTGGCTAGGGAGGATAGTGAGGTCCTAGTGATGGTTGGTGCTGGAGCTTTGGCACCTCATCTCATCGAAGCCCATATTTCAGCAAGGCCAAGTTTGCGAAAGGTAATAATTTGGAACCGGACGATGAAGAAAGCAAAGGAATTAGTGGAAAAACTGAGGAAAGAAGGAGATATCGGGAGTGAAGGGGTTTGTTTTGAGAGTAACGAGAATTTGGATGAAATCGTGGGATTGGGTGATATTGTAAGTTGTGCAACTAATGCTACGGTCCCCCTGGTTATGGGTGAAAAGCTGAAGCCAGGAGCACATCTGGATTTGGTGGGATCGTTTAAGGAGACAATGAAAGAATGTGATGACGAGGCTATAAGAAGAGGCAGAGTGTTTGTGGACAGTGAGGCGGCACTAGAGGAGGCAGGGGAGATAGTGGGTGCTTTTAAGAGAGGAGTCATTAGTAAAGGTGATGTTGGATATCTTGTGGGATTGATCAAAGGGGAGCAAGTTGGGAGAGTGAGTTCTGAAGAAATAACGGTGTTTAAGAGTGTTGGCTCTGCGGTTGCGGATATCCTCACAGCACAGTTGGTGTATGAGACTTGCGTGAAGAATAACAAATTGTAAGATGAATAATATGAATAAATATAGAGTTTATGAGTTTTGCACTTTTCTTCTATTGTTATCACACAACTTATTATGATATATTTTGTTAATCTTTCATCCATATTTTTAACTTGAAATGACATAATATTAAAACGTCTAATATTATGATTTTGAAGTATAAATGAACAAAAAATGACAATATTTACATAATAGTTAAATAATACTTGAATGAAAATTTTTAAAAAATAAGAATTAAGATAAAAAAGGTTAAATCATAGAGATGTAATATAATTAATCCTAAATAATAATATCTTCTATATGTTTTGGCAATTGTTGGAGGTGCTTCTCAGTTAGTAATTTCCCTCTGGAACTAAAATTGCGTACCTTTAGATGTTGGTTGCGAGCTGGGTCTGCTTTCTTTCTTGCTCCATATGGGGCAACGTTCTATCTTCATTGGGCACTTTATCCTGTTGGAGTTCCACAGATGCTCGGTAATTTATGAGTTGTATAGAAAAAACCAATACTTTTAACATGTCACAGGGCTTACCTTGCACAATTGCTTTCACCTGGATTTGATTGAGAGAATAAATAAAATAATTAGCCATAGAGAAAGAATTTGGCTGAGAAGGAACTGATTTGAACTACCATTACTAAATTTTGAACAAATACATATGACAAACCGCATGGAGCTTTTCATGCCTCCGCATCCGTTTCCGGACACTGGTGGTTGTGCAACACACCGGTACAAATTAAACTGCAGATATAATTTGATAATGTTATAGTTCATTTTGATGAGCTTGTTTCCTTTTTGGCATCCTTTGGTGGATCGTCGGGAATAACAAATCGTTAAGTAGCTTCCTTCCGTCGTGTTCTGATGTGGCCTGCGTATACAGTTGAACAAAGTCTAACCATCAGTAATTTAAGTTCTTATTCAAGTAACTCTAAAAGCTATGGTAAATACTACGAAGAGAATCAAGAAAGGGAATCATATTGGTCTAGCCCTATTTATCTCGGATACGGTAAAATGGAGTCGTGTCTACGTGTCAGACACGTGCCCGTGTTGGACACCCACTGACACGTGGTGGACACAACTCGGACATGTCTAAAGACCGCTTGGACCTTGCTTAATGGAATATATGATCCATAGAATATATGTTTCATGTTTTTTTAGAAGGGCTTATAAAGTATTAAATATGTATGAACTATCAAGATGTTGGAAGTCTTAAACACATCAATCAATATACAGTAAAACCTCTATAAATGAATATTTTTGGGACCTGAAAAATTATTATCTTATACGGGGTTATTAATTTATCGA
>JANTPM010000007.1:33643756-33668831 GCA_025434745.1 Erythroxylum divaricatum
CATAATCCTCAAATTAAACTTAGAAAACACTAATTCCACATATAATCAAGCTATCTAAATCATGAATTTCCAAAATCCCCAAATTTCAAAATTGACCTAAACCAATTCACCCAAATTCAGTATCATAAATCACAAAATCTTCAAAATTGGTATCATATTTTACCAATCCATCATATTTTCCATGATTCTAAGCCAATAATTTCCAAAAACTCCAATCACAAAAATTGACATAAACCCTAATTACTTGTCATCCAAAATTGATCAAATTACAACATGAAATCTTCAAAATTGAGCATAGAATTAACAAACCCATACCATTATCAATGTTTCTAAACCAAAAAAACTTCCAAAATTCACACATTAAATTTTCGAGTCTTACCTCATTCTTCACCGAAATCTGAAATTTCTTAGCTTGGAAGGAAGCTCTTGTGCTCCTCCATCTTTTTCTCTCTTGGAACAACATCAAAATCTTGCTCTAAGACTCATAAAAATCGAAAACCTACTTATTTTTCCTCTTCCCTCTTCCTTCCACCAAAACCCACTCTTCCTCTCTTCCTTTTTTTTTACTCTTCTCTTGTTCTTTTTCTCTTAAGTGTCAAGGATCTCCTCTTAAAAATGACCCACACTTGTGCCATGTCATTAATGAATGACAAAGGACCAAAATGACCCTCCATGTATGCCTTTAAACTTAATTCCTTAAGTGATGTTCCACAAATGCCCTTGAACTTTACTTTAAGTCATGCTTACTTGCGGATATGATTCGCACTATCAATTTGAAGGAATTTACCAAAACTTTCTTCTAAATAATTTTTCCTTATTGTCTTAATTTCATAATGCCACCAAAATCACCTAATTTGGAGCACTACATCAAAAGTTATGCTCAAAACATTTCAGATATGTCTTATGCTAAATCATTTTTCAACACGATTATTTTCATTCAAAATTTTATGTCCTTAAAGACAAAATTGAAACTCAATTTCTTAATAGAAATTGCATCCCTATTTCTCTAGTTTAATCCAAAACAAGAACCACCTCATTTGGATTACTAGAGCAAAAGTTATGGCCAAAATATTTTCAGATTTTTCTAATCCAAGACTGCACACAAATCCGAATTTCCATTCAAAAATTGAAAGTCTTAGGGGCTAAATTGAAATTCACTTTCTTCATATTACTTGTAGCCCCATGTCTTAAGTTTTTTTTTCCTCAAGAATCACTTCAATCGGATTACCACAGATTAAGAATTTCTCAAAATACTGAACTATGTTTGGAAAATTTTCCGACTCACTTTGATTAATTTAATCAACCTCAATTTAATATAAAAAATTTATAATTTTCCTATGAGGATGTAGATAATTGTCTTAGGAATCCAACGCTTCAAAAATCAAGTTAATCGGATGTCAGACGGAAAAGTTAGAAGCAAAAGAGTAGAATATGTTCAGAAAATTACCTTTCTTAAACAAGTAGCACGACTGCGACATTCAGGTGGTCCGGAAGAGTCGCGATTGTGCACGTGCACGATCGTGACATTCCATTGAACCCGTAGAGTCGCGATCGTGCGTATGCACGACCGCAACATTCAAGTGGACTTGCGCCCCTTTCTTCTCAACCGACGTCTCAACTTTTAAACCCCATATCTTTTGACTCAAAACTCCAAATTTTACAAATTTGGTATCATAGCTAAAAGAAATTTCTACAACTTCCATGAAGGACCCAAAACTCAATTTTGTCTCTAAAGGGGTCAAAAATCTAATCAAAATACTACCCCTAATTAATGTATCCCCAAACAGTGGTCAACTTTGAAAATTTCTATCTTTCATTTCCAAAGTCCAAAAATTTCATACTTTATATCAATGCAAATATCATAAAGTCACCTACAACTTTCATGAAGGACAGAGAAATCAATTTGACCTCTAAAGGAGTTAATTTTTCAGTCAAAGGTTTTATCCTCTAATAATCATTCTAAAACAGTAACAACAACTTGCAAAAATCATAACTTCACATTCTATGATCCAAAAATTGCATATTTCATATCAATGGAAAGATCAGAACATAATCTACAACTTTTATGAAGAACTTAATCACAAATTCAACCTCTAACTAGGTCAATTTTCCAGTCAAAGATTCTACCATATCTTTTGTCAACCTATGCCACGTTTGAACTTCCAAATTTTTATAACTTTTGATTCCGACATCAGAAAATATCATGTTTTATGGTGACAGAAAGCTCTCAACATAAGCTACAAGTTTCCTGAAGATCATTTTCTCAAATTTGGCCTAAATCAAAAAGTCAACTCTCAAGTCAAGCTTTCTATACCCAAAAGTTAACTTTCTTAATTTTTCAAATTTTCACACTTTTTCTCTTTATTTCTTGATTTTCAACTTTATTTCAATCAACTCATCCACTTGAACTTTCATAAACTATACAAATCTCCACAATAATCAAAATTATCAAAACCCAATAATTCTTTTCTCATGAATTTCCTCAATGCATAAATACATCTATTTCACAATACATATATAAAACCACTCATTTAATTTCATTTAATATTTCTAAATTTTCCTCAAAAATCGGGGTCCAACATTATGATTATGAGTTTGCCTTAAGAGTACCATCAAGTGACTGGTCTCTAGAACAAAAATGTTCTTTCATAAACTTCAAGTATTCTTTTGCACTTATAGATTTTGAAATAGTTGTCTTAATGTTGTTAATAATATTCAATCTATCATAACATTCTTATGACTTTGTTGGTTTTTGCTCTATAGTCAATCGCTTTGGTTGTAATTTAGAGACAAATTATTTAAAGATATTTTTTTATCTTGTACATATTTAGATGTATATTGTTAGACCCCTAAGTTCCGGAGCACTTCTCAGCTACCTTCATGAGGAGCCTTAGGCAAGAGATTAGCTGGATTCATGCATGAGAGAGGCATGCGAAAATACTAAGACAAACGTGAGCGAGTGGGATCAAACTTGGTGCGAATTTTGGTAGAGCATCGGACCTTATGGAGATTGACTCGACCCAGGCTAAGGTATTGATGGACTAAGGACTTAGCCCATGCTCGAATGAATGGACCACTACTAATGAACTTATTGTGGGAGCATTGGATCAGTCCAATATGTCAGTGGGCTTCGGCGAAATCAGATTGCATCATCAACAGATAGAGATCATGGGGAGATCTTGGACGATGTGGTGACAACTGGGAGTTAGAGTTATAGTGGAATCGAACGTTTGAAGATAGTAGAGTTCTTTGAGGATAAGATGTTAGTTTCTGAGTTGAATGTAAACTCTATCTTATTGTTATCTTATCTTTTCAGTTAGAGTTCTATTTAGACGGGGTGTCCTCTAATTGGTCCACGTGATGTAATCTGATAAGGATAGACGTGATCTAGCACGATCTTAGGCAGTTCAAATTGAGTAGGATTCTAAATATAACTTGGAAGGCAAGTTAGGATGCCTATATATAGCTCATTCGAGCCTTGCTCTTCTCATTCAATAAGAGAGAGCATTCTTTGTATTCTTTTAAGGGAAAGTATATAAAGTTGGTTTTATATTGTATCTCTGTGCGTTCTTGTTGCCTTTATTCTTATTGTTCTTTTAAGTATTATTTCTTCGAGTGTATGCAAGGTAAACACTTCGAAGGTGAGGGAAAGGCTGAGTCTTTCCTTTAACGGATTTAAGCGAGACTGCCGTATAAAGGGTGTGAGCGAGAAACTTCGGTGAAAGTTTGAGTTCCTATAATACCTTTGTAACAGAAGGCTTGATGAAGCTGAAGAGCTTTGGAGCAAGTTATTTAGACAGAACATGGAAAGTATGCTTAAGAAGTTTTTTGACAAGATGGGGTCCGTTTATTACAAAAGGGAAATGTATGACCAGATGTTTGAGGTATTGAACAACACACATCTCAAACTTTGTTGTTTCATCTGATGCTGTCATCTTAATGTGAGTGAAAGTTGATTATGAAGAACTTGCTTTCGTTATTTTACTTTGCCAATATGCTACATGCACTTCTTGTCCTTTTTCTATATGAAGCATTAAGCCTCTAGTTCAACAAAATGATATAGGTGTTACAATCAAAGTTATGAATACATTTTGGTATAATGATCCGATACGGCACAACTCATTGTTGTGCCGTTTTCTAGTTGCAGTACAGAAAGCACGAGATAACAACAGTTACAATTTGTGGAATTGTTGTTTGAGTTCAAGCACATTTGATGAATTTTAGCTGGGTCCACATCTTACGAGTGCTTGTTCATGTCTTGCCATTGCAATGTTTTTGATTTTAATAATGCAGACTTAGATCTTCATTTCCATTTTGAAATTGCTTCTTGTTGCATTGAGCTGATAGTAGCTACATTAGGCCTGTGCCACTATACTTGACTTGCTGATTGCTCTTGAAGATATTTGGTGATATGGAGGAGCTTGGTATCCGACCAAATGCTACAATTGTTAACTTGATGGGAAATGTCTTCCAGAAGTTGGGTATGTTGGACAAGTATGAGAAACTGTGGAGGAAATATCCGCCTCCCCGATGGGAATATCGTTATATCAGGGGGGAAATGCATCAGAGTTCGAGCAAAGCGGCGAAATGAATTGAACCGGTATCATTCCACAATTGATCATTTGAATGAATTGAAGAATGATGGAAATCTGGAAAAGGCTCGCAATGTATTTGACACCTCTTATGAAGATATATGTGGGGATGAGATGCCTCATGCTTTGAGCAAGCTGGACGAGGAGGGCATGTGCTAAGTGAAGCTAATGTTGTTGCTCTAACATGATTATTAGATTCATTAGAGGCTAAAATACAGGAACGTTGGTTTACTTCATTCTTCAAAAAGGAATTAAATACATTTATTTATTATTTTTTACAGAAAAACTAATAGAAAGAACATGTTTCCTCATTAAGTAAAATATAAAAACCTTTCCAAAAAAATATTAAACTATAAAAAAATTCATGAATGAGTAGATATTGATACAAATGTGTAGGACAAATCACAATAATAATTACGCACAAAATCATAAAAGCATCAAAAATAAAGAAAACAATATAAAGATTTAATAAGGTTCGGACAATAATGCCTACGTTCTCGGGCAAGAGTAGAGAGAGTATTTTCACTATGAAGAAAATCGATACAAATAGATCCCTTTTATTACTAAGTTTTATTTTTTTATCGAAACAGATCCATACATGGGCTCTAGGCCCAAGCCCTTCGTTTTCAACACAAATTTTTGTATTTTGCCAATTCGAGTCATATCACGAGCTTATCAGATTAGGTTGTCATTCGGATCTACTATAATTTCAAGAAAAAATAACAACAGAATGTAACACCTAAATTCAAAATATGCTTGAATTAATTACCTGAACAAAGTAATAAGCATATGTAAGTCAACTCTATTTCTATCAAATCAAATCTACAAGTACGTTAAATGATAATCATATGGCTATTTTTCTAGCATATCCCCTGTCCACCATCTGGTGGCCATATTTTTCGTAGTTCTCACGGGATATCAGACCAGCAAGGAGCTTGACAAGCCTTTGCTATGGACTCCACGAAATACTTGTGAGCCTCTGGAAAAGTCAAAGTCAAAGGCTTCGTCCATAAGCATTAACTTTCTTCAAACTCGTAAATAAATAAAAAAGAAAAATAATGAAGTATATGCTACATAAATATTACGATTTAATTAAAATTATTGATATGCTAATTTAATTCTTAATTTTGATTCAAATTAATTAAATTTAATTCAAACTAATAATTTAAAATAAAGTAAAGTTGAATTTTCACTTTAACATACATTTGATTTTCATGTTATGTTTATTTTATTGTAATATTTTAATAATAATTAATTAACTAAAATTATTTTCAAAAATTAAAAAATTAACTTAAAAACATAAAAGAGTTGGTAGTGAAAAAATTTCTTTTATTTTTTCACGTTTATATATCCATCTTTTAAAATTAATATTCTTATTATTTTTATTTATTATAATATAAATAATTTAGGTTGGGCATTCTCTTATTTTTATTAAATTATTAATTATAGACAACCTTGATATTTATATTTTAAAGAAAATTTATAATTTATCAATTTATTTAATTGAATTATAACTATTAAATTAATAAAAAGTTTTGTATATTTCAACGTAATTATTAAAACTTATAATACAATTAACTTATTAAATATGTTAAAATAATAAAATTTTATGTAATAATAATAATAATTTATTCATATTATAGAGATAATGCTAAATTATAGTATATTAAAAATTATTTTGATAAGTTTAATAATAATAAAGTATATATACGGATTCTTGCTAAAAATAATTTGGAGACACTAGATGACTTAGAAAAAAATCTAGCGAACTAAATAGAGTATCTTATATTATAACCATGTAAATAAATAAAGAATTAGATATAAAAAGACGTCACAATCTAGTTTCCCTCAGATATAGCCTAGCTTCGTTTCGCTCCGGTGGACCAATTGTCATGACTCCGCCACCCGAACCACTGCGACATCGCCAAGCGAACCACCAACCATTCAACTTCTTCCACTCCGTCGCTGCCTCTCTCATCTCCACTCTCAAGACTTCACCTTCGTCGTCGACCCAAGCTTCTCCTTCCAAAACATGCATCCCATTTCAATTCGCCGACACAACTTATCCCCTCGTCCTATCAACCTTGTCCCGCTTCGAGTCAGCTCAGCCCGACTCGGTACCGTCGAATTCGACGGCTGTGAAGGGTCTATCTTCCACCGAGTCCAACTCGGGATTCCCATCAACGGTCAAGATTGCGGGGCTCAGTTCCAGCGACAAGAGTGGTGGGCCAGCTTTTGTTGGGCAGGTTTTTAGTATGTGCGACCTCTCGGGAACTGGTCTCATGGCTGTCTCTACCCACTTTGATGTTCCCTTTATTTCCAAACGGTAAGAGCTTGTATGTTTTTCCTTGCCTTTGGAAGTTTTGTTTAGCTTAAAAACATGAGTGGTCTATGGTTTTATGCATTTACTATTGCTTTTCCTGTGTGTAGAACACCTGAGTGGCTCAAGAAGATGTTTGCGGCAATCACTAAGAGCGAGAGAAATGGGCCTGTCTTCCGTTTTTTCATGGATTTAGGCGATGCAGGTGTGTTTCCGTTGTTGCCTGGTGTTTCCTTGTTATAAAGAACTTGTCTTCTGATCTTAGTATGAATTTAGTTACATATGTTAAGCGGCTGAACATTCCAAGTGGCGTGGTGGGTGCTTGTCGTCTTGACTTGGCGTATGAGCATTTCAAGGTATGGCTTCCTTGATTATATAGGTACTCTTTACATTTGGAGATGGAGTGGATGGATTCTAAACTTTTTTCTGTTTTGCAGGAAAAACCTCATCTTTTTCAGTTTGTTCCAAACGAGAAGCAGGTACTAGATATGATCAGCTTATGCGATTGTTAGACAAATTCTTGTTACTAATCCTTATATTCGTTTGCTTTTCTTCCATCTCGATGTGCTTGCAGGTTAAGGCAGCTAACCAACTTCTCAAAACAATCCCAATGAATGGTGGAAGGAAGAGGGTTGATGGTGTTCCTGTTTTCACTGCTCAAAATTTGGATATTGCAATAGCTACTGGTGATGGGATTAAGTGGTATATCTCAATGTGCTTGTAATTCGTCACTTATATTGACTGTGTTCTGCGTGTGGAGACTATGCTTGTGAAATTTTTTGGTTCATGTATTGAAATGCTTCTCACCCCCATAGAACTCTGTTTTAATGGAATATCAGTACATATGTTTCTAGTATAACCTTTATTCCTTTTTGTTTTTGATTAGGTATACTCCATACTTCTTTGATAAGAGCATGCTAGATAACATTCTCGAAGAGTCTGTCGATCAGCATTTCCATCAATTAATCCAAACACGGCACATGCAGCGCCGACGTGATGTTATTGATGACAACTTAGCAGCAGAAGTGATTGAAGAAATGGGTGATAGCCTATTGGAGCCACCAGAGGTACAAGTTCTGCTAGCCCATTAATACTGTTATGTTTTGGTGAAGAGACTTGGAATAAAATGTTGTCATGTAATGCACGTGGCTTTAGGTTTCATCGTTCCCCATCTGCCCAGTAGTTCACAATCTAAGTAGGGTATGCATTCATGAATCATGTTTACCATATCAACAATTATATTGTTGCCTTAAAATTTTCCAAGTAGAGATATAAGAGTTGAACTTTTATCCAAGGGAAAACTGTTCATTACAACTTGTGCAGTAATCGGAAGATAATGTAGGTCCATTCAAAACTGATAGTGGTGTGCTTGTCAACAGGTTCAGGAAGTGCTTGATGAGGTGGGTAATCCCGGAATACCATTGAGTGTCATTTCAAAGGCTGCTGAAATCCAGCTTCTTTATGCTGTGGACAAAGCACTCCTTGGCAATAGGTGGTTGAGAAAAGCCACTGGCATTCAGCCAAAGTTTCCATACATGGTAGACTCATTTGAAAGGAGGTACAGTCTTTACCTTTTATGTGTAAGCTTAATTTCCGAATGAATTCATTCAGGGGATTGTAGAAGATGGAAATTATCCTGTCCAAAGTTCTTACCTAAGCAAATGATAAAGCCTTTATTAACCAGTTCTGCATTATCCCTATACTAGTATGTCTCTTTTTGGATCATTATCGTAGCAGATAATGTCTTCAGTTGAAATTTCCTAAAAGCTCCTATAATTCTTCTTGCACCTTCACCTTCCATCTTTACTATGAAATATTCTTGAGAAGGAAACCGTATTTGAATATTGTTAAGGATATGATAGTGTTAGGAATGTGAGGATATGATAGTGTTAAGGCTGTGATAATGCGATAAGAGTAAATCATGGGATATAGTAGTCCCATGAACAGATACTCTTTCCTATTATAATTGTAACTCTTTATTATATATATACTATCAGCCTTACATAGAGAGGTTACGGCTTTTGTCACAACTACTAGTTAACATCGTTAATATGGTATCAGAGCTTGATTCCCAAAACCCCTAACTTCCCCCGTTCTCAAAATTCCTTCCATCTTGAAACCTTAATTCTCAAATTCACCCAAAACCCAGATCTCCTTTTTTAGATCAACTCAGATAGGATCGATACCTGTGAGTAAGGACTAGTTGGGTATTTCAACCAACGTGAGTTGAGAGTAAGGGTGCGACTGGTGACGTCGCACCATAGTGTAGTGGTAGCAGCGGTGCTGCTATTGGCATCAAAGAGGCGCAGCCTGTGGAGGGATTGACGTTGGCGAGTGAACGGGCAAAGGTGTTCGCATAGCCTGCGGGAGTTGACACTGGTGAGTGAATGGCCAGAAGTGGTCAGGCAGCTTGAGGGAGACGTCTCCGGCGAGTGAATAGTCATAGGTGGTCGATGGGGAGACATTGGAGAGTTGAGTTGACGTTTCACCAAATATGACAACTAGTGATCCAGAGAATACTAGAAGTAACGATGAGAAAGTTAATATGGATGATATTTAAAAAGGCTATGATGGAGCTCTTTCTGGGTAAGATAGTGGCCGAATTAATCCCTGCTCCAACCAGAATTTGTGATTGGAAACTAGAAGGTGCCAACAATTATCTTGAGTGGCGTAAATCTGTAGAGGCATTTATGTGGGATGTGATGAAGGAAGATCATCTCCTGACTAATGTTTTTGCACAGGATGAAGACATTAAATCGTAGTAGATTAGAGATGACAAAAGGTTATTTGGCCTATTAAGACAAACATTGTTTCCTAGGGTCCTACAGATGGTGAATCATTGTAACACAATTAAGGAGATTTGGGATCATTTGGAATCTCTATATCATGGCAAAGTTGACTTGTCTTGCACGTATAGGGTAATACATGATATTATGAAGATAGAAAAGAAAGACACTCCCATAGGAGACCATTATTCTGTTTTTAGAAAATTAATTGAAGAATTAAATCAGGTGATGCCTATCACAACCAATGTGGAAGAAATGTAAAGACAACGTGATCAATTTGGGGCTATGGCCTTTTTGATGAGTCTTGGAGAAGAATATAGCAATATGTGATCCCGGATTCTCACTAGAGTGGACCAATTAACTCTAACTGAGGCATTATCATCGGGTTGTTAGGATTACGTTTGAGTTTCCTGGAGAATCTGAGTCAGAAAATGTTGCCTTTGCAAGTATTGGCTCTAATAAAGGAGGTAGGGGAGGAGCTAGAGGAGGAAGACGTGGGGGTCGTGGTGGAAGAGATGGGAGAAGAGGAACACAAGAAACCCGATCTTGTTTTTACTATAAGGAAATTGGCCACGTCATAGCCAATTGTCCTCAATTATAGCATAAGGAGAGAGCTCAACAGGCCTGTATAGTTGCACATGATAGTGACTTGGTCCCCAAGGAGGAGATGCAAACTCAAACCATCACTCTGATTGCAGATGAATTAGCTTCTTTCACTCAGTTTTAAGCTATGAGAGAGAACTCTTCCTCATCTAATACCACTGCCACATTAGCACATACCGATAATCCCATTCCATGTCTATCCTCCATTCCTCATGATTGGGTAATCGACTCTGGGGCCACTAACCACATGACTGGAGACAAGTATTCTATCCAATTTTACCCCATTGAACAACTTACCCCCAATTACTCTAGCCAGTGGTTCTGCTGCTTATGTACTTGGCAAAGGCACTGCCATTGTCTCTTCGAAAATCCCTCTATCTCAAGTTCTTTAACTTTCTGACTTCCCCTTTAATTTGTTATATGTTAGTAGAATTACCAAGTCCCTCAATTGTTGTGTACGATTTTACCCAGACAATGTTTGTTTTCAGCATCTTGGGACAGGACAGATTGTTTAGAGGTCAAGAGTCCAACGGCCTATATATCTTGGAGTCTCCTTTAGTTCGCGGTCCTAGTCCCACTGCTTGGTCTAGTATCGTCTGTCTAGATATCCTATATTGTCGTCTTGGTCATCCTTCATTGAAGGCTTTAAAGAGTCTATGTCCTGATGTTCAAGTTTCTTCCATTGAATGTGAGTCTTGTCAGTTTGCCAAACATCAACATTTTCCTCATTTTCCTAGAGTCAATAAGAGAGTTACTTCTCCATTTGAAATTGAGCACACAGATGTTTGGAGTCTGATTCATATTGTGTCAAAATTGGGATTTCGTTATTTTATTACTTTTGTTGACGATTTAATAAAAAGTCGTTCTGAGATATTCGATGTGTTCACTACCTTTAGTGTTGAGATTCGTACCCAACCACAATTAAAATATTACGCAGTGACAATGCCAAGGAATATTTCTCTGCCCCCTTTACTTTTTTGTCACAATAAGGTACCCTTCATCAAACTTCTTGTGTTGTTACCCCACAACAAAATGGAGTTGTTGAAAGAAAGAATCGACACCTTATGAAAGTTGCTCGGGCACTGTTATTCAAAATGAAGGTCCCGAAAGAGTTTTGGGCCAATGTTGTCTCCACTGCTTGCTATCTTATTAATCGCATGCCCTCGACAGTTCTTAAGGGTAAAGCTCCCTTTTTCTATTATGTTTCCTTCGCAACCCTTTTTTTCTTTGCCTCTTCGTGTCTTTGGTTGTACTTGTTTTGTACATGACGCATGTCCATCTGTCTCCAAACTTGATTCTAAAGCATTAAAATGTGTCTTCCTTGGGTACTCTTGACTCGAGAAAGGCTATTGCTGTTATTCTCCTGAATTGCGCCGTTATTTAGTGTTAAGGATGTGATAAACGTGATAAAGAGTAAATCATGGGATATATTAGTTATCCCATGATTTACTCATAGATACTCTTCCCTATTATAATTGTAACTCTTTATATATACTATCAGCCTAACACAGAGAGGTTACGACTTTTCTCACAACTACTACTTGTTAACATCGTTAACAAATATCTGCTATATCTTAAATGTTGATAGTCTTAACACTTTCATCTACAGGGAAAGAGTAGGTAAAACCCAGCAATGGCTTCTTTGTTTTCCTTGTTTTACTATAAATGATGTGAAGGAATTGGATTAGTTTTCAAGTTGTGCGGAACCCATTGAGATAGTGCCTTATTGTTGGACAACTGTGCTGTTCGTATTTTTGGACACTACAATGAATGAGGATTAGAAGAATGATTTTCACAGATTGTACTCCCTGATTTCTTTACTACATGCATGCAATGCAGGACCGCGTCTTCTTTCCAGAGAGCCGCCAAGTCATCTATTCGTCTTACCAACTCTCAATCAGATGGTAGCACTTCAGAGCTTATGCTAGAAGACAATGGTCAGTCCAATCACGCACACAAAACTGATCTGAGGTTTCCATTTGGAGATTGGTTTAGTCATCCATGGTTACAACAGTCGAAAACCAAAAAGAAACCAGACACAAGGTACCACCAGTAGCCTAGTCTCTTTAATAGTACTCTCATGTACTCTTACCACCTTCTTACCTTATCCTTGACAGCAGATCAGAGGGTGCTAAGAAAGAGCAAACAAGGCAAACTTCAGATCCTAACCCTTTTCTTCCTAAGATCACAATGGTTGGTATTTCAACCGGAGATGGTGGACAAATGAGTAAAGCAAGTTTAAAGAAGACAATGGAGGATCTAACCAAGGAGTTGGAGCAGACAGAGCAAGTAAACTCCACTGCCTCTACCAATAGCAGAAACAACGAGCTAAAAGCTGAAGATAGAGACCCACTATTTGTGGCTAATGTGGGTGATTATTACTCTAGCATGTCAAAGACAGGTTCAGCTCGATGGGTTCGTGGAGGAAACAAGTGATGAGCCTGTCTGATGATACAAAGGCATTTCAATTGCAGTTGACATAATTTTGTTTCCTTTTTCCCATATATAGAAAATAAAGTTGTAAAGTTGATAACTGGATTACTTTTACAGGTCGTGTACTTACTTAGATAACAGCTTCTCGTAGTTTCTTCTCTTTTGCAGTTGCATCTGCATAATGACCCAGTTTTGTAGAAAGAAAAGATGATTATGTAATTTAAATGATGTGTTTTGCCCATTTAACTCATGTAATGTTCTATATTTAATTATAGAAAACAGAAATTAGTCTGTAAGCCAAGTCTGATCAGATAATATGGATGTGTATTGTTCATTCGACTTTCATGTATTGTTCAGTTATTGGGTTAACAAATTAGTATGGGATTAGTCTCATTTGAAATTAATAAATTTAATTATATTATATTATATTTGAACTTGGATTTTAATATTCAAGCCTGATTGTGTTTGTTTTTTAATTTTACAATTTTTTAGGCATGATTAATTATGATAAATTGTTAACTCCAGATTAAATCAAATTTGATCAAACTTAAAATTGAAGGAATATTCAAATTTAATCAAAATTAATTCAATTTAAAAAACTTCAATTAGCCCAATTCATTATAAATAAATTAAAATAATATTGTTTTGTCAATTTTAGTTAAAAATATAAATCTTACTATTAATTCGTATATATTGAAGATTAAGTGATGCAGTAGTTGTGTTGTAGGTCACTTTATTTTCATCTCCCAAAGGCAATTATTGAACCACTTATTTGTGATCTTGATTATCCAATATTTTATGATATGTCAATTTATTTTTTAATAGTTGTACAATCATATTAAATAGCTAGCACAATCATAGTTTTAAGGTGAAAAAAATTTGTAACAAAGTAAAATAACTCACTTAATATCAATGCCTTAAAAACCATATCGAAAGTTAAACCAATAATATAAGATATTTAAGGTTTAAAAGATTCAATTGTCATAAAGCCTACTAAATATTTAAAAAAATTAAAATTTAAAATATAATTGAAAAAGATTATCTTTATTTATCAAAAATTTGAAAGTTAATTAAAAAAGAGATTATTAGATAAAATAATTATTTTTTTATGTTTATAAGAACATATTAATTTATGAAAATATATTAATTAATTAATAAACTAATCAATTTTTAGTAACAAAATTTATTAAAATAAATTAAACTGAAAATTTAAAAATTAAATCTAAAAATTAGACAATTCTTATAATTGACCAAGTTAAATTTTTTAATCATTATTTAAGTAGACAAATTATTCCTAAATGTCCAAGTCTAGTTTATTTAACTAATACACTTACCTAACATGATGCGGGAATTGTAATCTTTAGGTGAAGTAATTGGGAAAATAGGGCTCGATCATTTTAGAATAAGGATGACAATAAATATTATCAAGTTTCGATTCATTCTAAATTTTTACAGCTCATGAATGATAATTTGAGTATAGTTTGTTCAAATTGAGGCTATTCAAAATATTATCAAATGGAAGTTAAAGGAATATAATTTTGACATGGTTAACTAAAAATGAAATTTTAATTAATAAATTAAATAATCTATTAATTAAGTTGATGTTATTTTTGTAAATGCAATCAAAAATATTATTTGTTTAATTAGATTAGATTGGTTCAATCACTCTATAAATTTAAATTTGATTCAAAGACCAAATTTGTTATTTTTAACTTGAATGTGGACATATCAGTATATCACCTACTTTTTCACTTCTCAACTGATGAGAAATTTGGTTAGTATTGAATTTGAGCCAACTAAATTATCAATTTTAGAGTTTCTCTTTTCTCCAAGCATAATGGAAGAAGGTCAGGAGTTTTCAAAAGAATACACATTACAAAATATAAGAGACAGCTTAGTTTTAAAAAAAGATTTCAAAGTGGAATCCATGCCCAATTTAATATAAACTATCAACTCCTATTTAAAAAAAAAACATCATTTTGAAATTTTTAAATAATTTTATTTAAGTATTAAATACAAACTTGATTTTAGAGTTGAGTTAAAATAAGATTTGGAATTTTTTTAAATAATGTTATTTTAAATATTTCATGCAAACTTGATTTTTGAATTTAAATATCAAACTCAATTCCTCAAAGCATGTTCATATAAAGAGATCAAATATTTTATTTCGGATAACTAATTTTTATTTTGTTCTACTAAATTTTATCTATATATTTATGTAAGGTCGCTGTTAATAAGTAAATGAGATTAATTAGGTTAAAACAATTTAACGATAACAATTACTACATTTTATTTACCTAATTATTTTATGTACCATTTTTATTTATTTATGTTATATTATTATTTTTCTATTATATTTACATGTGAGTTTATAAAAAATAATAAAGATAAAATTATATATTATTATATTTCTCAATTACGAAACTTCAAATTAAATATAATGACGATGATGACGTAACGATGAGTCACTCCAACCCCGTGTAAAAAAGTAGCGTGCAACCTTAGTCAAATGCGCCGACCTCAGTCAATGTGACCAAGAAAATTCGTGTCATCGGATTGAGTTGGCTCCACCACTTTCAACTTATACATACATAGAGAGTAGAGACACGTACAAATTCTATTTATCATACAAAGATAAGTAGCTATCGACAAATAGAGAGTCAAAAAGAGAATCTTTTTATCCAATAGAACCTTTTATGAAGCGATAATTCTAGTTTTAATACTTCTAAGGAAATAAAGTCTTGTATTATGACGGGGAATCGGGCACTTATCTTCCTTGGGAATTGAAAAAATAGATATAAAGAGAATCTCTTTCTTTTCTATCCAATCGTCTTTGTTCCTTTCAATTTCTGTATCGCCACTTGTAATTCTTTTATATAGTGGAGTGGTGATCGGTTCAATACTCGAACCCAACCGAACGGGAATTTGAAACCGGAAGGAATTAAATTATTCTAAAAGATGGAGTTCCCAGATAAGTTTATATATATAAAAGGAATGAAAAGAAAAGTTACATGATTTATCGTGGATGACTTACTCCGGATTTATCCTCTACGAGGAGAGAGATACAATTCTTAGATGGGTGCTCAAAAGTAGTAATATTTAAAGAGAGTTGGCTTGCAAAATTTGCGAGCTATTTTGCAAGCCAGTCGACACTACGATTATCTTCGCAGTAAATATGCCGGATCTGAATAATCCAGTTGTGAGAAAGCAGTTCATGAATATCTCACACAAGAGGGTTTAAGAAATTAGCTCACACATGTGAAGAAGTGAGTAGGTCAATCACAATACGCGAGTCGACTTTCAAAACTATGTGGCGGTAATCCAGAGACCAAGCTAGTCGAAAGCTTGAAAGCACCCCCTAAAATTCTGTTGACAATGGAAAATATTTGTCAATATTCCGGCCAAAGCCTCTTACCTAGTTGCCGGAGTTGTCGCACAATAACCCTCCTACAGTGGCAGAATTGCTGAAACCTGATAAGGACTTTTAGGAGAGCTACACCCCAAAAGCTAGCTTATGAGGGTGGAGAGCCCAAAGTCTTTATAAATTTCATATCAACTTTGTATTTAATCGATATGGGATTCAAGTCCCATACCTTGCAATTAGATCAAACCGTAACAAATTGATCTCGATAACTTCAGTACTGTAAAGTTAAGAAAATGCGCTCATGTTAACACAAGAAGAGGATGGTTGGGGAATGATGAAAAGCAAATACCCAAACAATACCATAGAGAGTTCTACAATACATCAAATCCCCAAAAGTTCATTGAGAGTTATACAATACATCTAACGTATAGCCTTCCTAGTGGGAAGTTTCTACAGGAATATTCCACGTTTCATGGAGAAAATTCAATTCTACCAGTCTTCCACCTTCCTGTCACGTAAGCATATATAGTTTGATTACCATAGTTTTTTGAGAAGCGTATTAATAATTAAATTAAGCCATGCATAAAAGGCACTCAGAATGAGAGTTCTAGTAAGCTTGATTACCATATATAGTTGTAGTAGCGCATACTTGTAATTTAATTAACATCTGGTGTTAGTTGCTTGATGGTTGAACTCAACGCTTTATTGTTTTCACTCAAACTGGAAATTTTATTCCTGATCTTGGCAAGTAGTCATTGAATAATTGATTTGAGAATGATGTTTTGCAGGTAACTTTCCCCTTGTGTGGGCATGTTCATTATAAGCCATTTAAAGAGGATTCCATATACATGTCCCCAGACAAACTTTGGTAGGCAAATATCTGTTCTCAGTGACCGTGTTACCAACCAAGTTTTAGACAAGCAAAACTTTCGCTATCCAAATCGTCAATGTAAATTCTTAATAAAGCTAACAAAGAGCTCCCAATAGATTGACTAAATGGAGGAAGAACCATATTAGCAATCGTTAGTAAGGTTGATAAATCTAGCTCTCAGGTGCTTGCGTCTATAAGTGTATAAAGAACAGGAATATTCAGTATTTAAAAGCAACGGCTATTTTTCACAGGAAATGCCCTTAAAGATTTGGATTCTCCAAGTATTATTGCATGGAGAGATGACCACCTTTGAAAGTAGTCGCGGTAAGAGAATAAAGTTGTGGGGGCGTTGTATAATTATTTATTTTCTTCTTTTTGTGTGGAATATTCACCGTGTCTGGCCCAGAGGAATTAATGGTGATTAGGATTCCTACTTATCGAACTCATGGTCAACACGCAAGCATATGTGCCAAATTATGCCTACCTAGCGTCGAATATGCATATGCTATGTCTTAAATGGAAGCCATCCATGCAATGGCCAGAAGGTTAATTAAGATATATACCATATGCAAGTAAAACATCAGTTTAGTTCTGTTTTTTTAAAAAAGGATTGTAACTCGTATTCAACAAAACAAAACTATTGCTCTCTTTTTACCACGTTTATATCATAACTTAATGAGTAACGTTTCAAAACCAAGACATTGAGATACACAGAAAGAAATTTCTTTGCAAACACCTAACATAACGATTAAAAAAATATTTCTAAACATGCCCTTTTCCCTGTACATTGGCCGGGAATATGCCGAGGTCAGATCTCCTGTCTAATATTATAGTATTTTATTGTGTTCAATGAATCTCAGCCATTTATTTATGTGAGTCTTATATAGGTCCCGCGTAAGTCCTGCAAAATAAATGACTACAATTTTATAAGACATTAACCAAATTTTGATTTACGTTGAGCTTCACAAAACTTTTCAGTATTGAGATAAAAAAGTTATATAAGCAGGTAGGAAGCCAGGCAGGCATCCCCCGGAATGCAACTTGACCATGTCCATTAAAACTTGTCATTCGCGTGATTATTTCTATGCTTTCTTTTTTCAATGCGAAAGAGCATTTATACTAGAATTCTGTCAGCATTTACGATTTTTAAACTACACTAGTTAGAAGGAATATCAGTTAATCCTCTATTCCCCATCTAACTAAAATTGCACGTTAGGGTTTTTAAATTAGGAATTCTTCATTTTATGCAACCATTAGGTTCTTCGATGAGCTGGAAATCCAACATAACACTTTTTACACTACTAGCTACCTCTGCCTCCACTCCCGTTCGGCGTCGGCCCGCCGCATTCCAAATATCTTTAAAATATGCTGGGAACATTCCCTTTCTCAAGCGAATAAAGAAAATTCTCCTAACCTCAACTGCCTGTGAGTTTACCACCACCTGATATTGTAGCACGCGGCAGCCATGGAATAACCGAATGAAGAAAAGATGTTATATATAGATGCTCTGATAAAACTCAATCTTCCATCACCCAACCTTGTTATAGAAGAGCCTGGATTTGCCACAATGGAACTTGCATATGCATATACGCTTAGATAGGAAGAGGACTAAAGATGGAAATGGACATGAATCTTTGCTCATGCCTTTTTAAATTATTGCCAAGGAAACGAATATTATTCGAGAAAAGGATGATAGGAATTTGGCAATGGATGACAATGTTCATTTATAGGGAACTGATTCCGAAACATTTTCACAATTTCACTCAAGCCTTTTAGCATCTACTACGTAAAACCTACTCGAGGAAGGTTTACTTGAAAGAGTTGGATTTATGAATCAAAGTTGAAGTGACAAACGCTTACACGTCTACATCCATTCAAGTCATTACTTCATCTGATGTGGCTGTAGAGAATACAGCAATGGACGAAGGAATGATTGTATTTCCACTTTATTACAAGAAATAAGTCACCACAACAAAAAAGATTTCATGGAGAATTGAAAAATCGAAGCCAAATGAAGACTTTTGGCGAAAATATTTCACCACAAGAAAATTATAAATTATCAAAAGAAAATTACCAAAGGAATAAATACCGTAGTTAATTAAAGATGGAAAATCAATATCTATCGGTAATACTGTCGTGAAAAATTTCATTTTGTGACGGACAAAATTTTTGTTGATAATGGTGGAGGGAAAATCTCTCGAATTTTTTTTGATGAAATATAGCGACGAAAAAGTCATACTCGTTAGTAAGTTAGGCAGGAATGCTTGCCGCAATAAACTAGCGTTCGGTGAATTTTTGTTGGTATAACTATTTCGTCGATAAATTTAGGCAGAAATGCTTTGTTCAATAATCAAGCGTCAGGGTTTACTAACAATAATGTATTCTATCAGTGATTTTCCAACAGTTTGACCACTCTGTTGTTAGCTTCAACTTAATCGTTTTACATAAATAAAAAATGACGCCGTTTGGTTTAATTTAAAACAATTAAGCTGAATCTAACGATGGTACCAAACAACGCCATTTTTGTTCGGGATTAAACCCATCTCGAGCCTTCCCCCCTCATTTTCTCTGTGTTTTTGCCATCTTTTCTCCTCGTTGTCGCTCATCGTCATGGGTCATCATCGTCGCTCGTCCTTTTCTCCTCGCCATCGCTCACCCATCGCGTGTCATCGTCGTTGTATTCCTTTAATCGTCGATTGAGGTAACATTTTATTCTTTGATTGTTTTTTACGATGTCGTTGAGTTTTGTTTATTACTGTATTTTGTGCATTGCTTTGTTTTTAATTGTCTTCTTTTTGCTTTGGTTATCTTCTTTGACCGTCGGATACTCTAGCTCTGTCATATTCTTCCTTCATGTGCTTCAATGGCTTCTTCTGTGTGTCGATTGAGGTAAGTGAGTTTTGTTATTTACTGGATTTTTGTGTACTTGGTTTAATTTGGGTGCTTGTTTGTAATTTGAACCTTCCATTAGAACTTGTTGTATTTTTAATGTAAATGACCTACACTAACTGAAATTTGTTTGTGGAGCCTGCGATTATTTATGCGAGATCCACGCGGGATTCACATAAATGAATAGTTGAGATTTATAGGACAGAATAAGACACCATAAAATTAGACAAAGGATCCAGACTTAGGTAAGATAGGATGACCTCGCCTCAGGCCATTGGCTCCTCCGAAATAATGGGATGATTGACTATTAATCAACTTTACAAAAGAAAGAGTGGAAAAATATTGTTTTATCCATGTAATGAAAATATCAAGAAAGCTAAGAGTTAGTAGAGCGCCGGATAGAAAGGTCCAATTAATTGAGAGACTTATTGCTTAAATAATCCTTGAACAATTCCTCAACATTGAAAATGTTATGTACCATGCTTCTACTATTTATAAAAGCCCTCTGATTATAATTTTATGAATTACATTACGTTAAAAAAAAGTCTAAGATCGTAAAAAATAAATTATGGTTAGGCAATACGTACTGTTGCTGATTTTGAGTACAGCCTTATTGCAAATGGATAGAAGGAATAATAGCTCAAAATGTTTTCTGGGACGATAATGTTTGCGAATCAGATAAAGGTAGCATAGGTTGGGCAAAAGTGGAATTTTACAAGAAAAATATGTGCATGCACTGGCTTAGTTGGCTACCTATTCCTCTCAACTTTTGAGAGCTCCATTGTGGAGATCGAGAATAATTGAAGAGGTAGCAGTAACGGCAGGTTATCTCCATTTATCTCTCTCTCTCTCACACACATTTTTTATCTTTTGCCTTTTGGAATCCAAACTTGATTACAGCCACGCCATCTGAAGGAAAGGCAAAATGATGATAAGAAAATGCCATCAGATATATTGCAGAACTGAACATGTATATAAGGCCTGCCAACCCAAACAACATGCTCACCAACTGCATCGCCACTCTCTTCTACTATTAATTGTCATTGATACACTTCCACTACTTATTGTTCCAGGCTTTCCTTACTTCTTCAGGTTAGTTTCAACTTCTGGTACTCTCTATTGCACCCACTTAAGTGGTTTGATGTGCCAAATCATTATCAGCAACCTCGTATCATAGATTACGTATTTGTATATCTCCTAATTGAAACCGTTTTTCATGAACCGTACCCTCCATCAGATCCTTTTCCAGCAGCTTAACATAAGCTTGAATTCCATCATTCAAATTTTACGTCTCGCTAACTTGAATTAACTCATTCTCATATGGTTATATAATAGTGCGCACAACCTCACCGTCTGGTTTTGATGCAATTTATATGTAAATATCAACTAGCCAGTTGAAACCCTATAAGATGAGTTTGGTAGTCCTAGATTTTCACGATTACCATCTGTTTAGGTTGCACACACTTAAAACCTGTTAGTGTTGGAATCCTCGGACCTAACTTCAAGACATACAAACGTTAGCTTTGAATAACGATGACTTGCTGATGCAAATTAATCCTTGCCCTTCTCTTAAGCGTGAAGCTTAAACTAATATGTGGATTTGATTAAAAAGGATCTCATGTTTATGATTTCCTGCTTATCGCTAACATGATCGATGCACAATTTATTATCCTTTGCGTAATCATCAGGTTGGAAACATGAGCTGGACAGGAGGAGATTGGCTTTGTGCTGCATGCAATCACCAAAATTTTAAGAAACGGGAAGCTTGCCAACGATGCCAATACCCGAAATACGGTGGCCCAGATGTAGCAACGTACTTGTATAACCGTCCTGAGGTCTTGGCTGGTGACTGGTATTGCATTGTAATTAACTGTGGAGCTCACAACTATGCAAGTCGGACGAGCTGCTATCGTTGTGGTGCAACCAAAATTGATTATGCCACCAGCAATGAAGGCGGCATGTGTGGTTCCGACAGTGGAGTTCCTCCTGGCTGGAAAGCAGGAGACTGGATGTGCTCAAGGTAAGCTCAACTTGGCAGTTTGCTTGAAGGGGATGGTTCAGTATTAAAGTGCAATGTGTTACAATCGTAAAACTGAGAAAATATCGTGCTATTTTCACTGACATGAACTATTCACTCTTTTACTGCTTCAAAGAACTTTCCATTTTGAGACGTAAGATGATTGTATTGCAACCATTAATTTGATGTCTGTAAAGAGTTGCAATAATCAGAGAAGTAATTCCTGATATGATGCAATGCAGTAAGCTTGCAACTCACTGCTTCCTTATATTGGATAGCATTACACACGTGTTAGCTATATATTACATTTAATTATCTGAGAAATATCTATTAGTTTCAAAGTTCATTAAACTAAAGATTAAAAATTTGATTCGACAGGGTGGGATGTGGAGTGCATAATTATGCTAGCAGAACAGAATGCTTCAAATGCAGAACTCCAAGGGGTTATGGTAAATGTTTCTTTCTTTTACTTAATTCTTTGCACATAATGGGTGGAACTAAAAATTGTTCTGTATTTAATCTAAATATGTTTTTAATACTTTCAGGTGCTGGCGATTAACAAGTTGAAAAAGCGAAGAAGAGGACACCATGCAATACCACATAACTTCTCAGCATTCTGATCCTCCAACAAAGAGCGTGTCTTCGCCTGTAATCAGTTTTCAGACGAATAAGGTTTAGGTTGGAAGACCTTTGTCCAGAAAGCACAACTATGTATTTTCACTTGCACTGTTTTCACTCCTAATTTAATTATATATTTTACGATATATTTGGCTTTTAAAAATGAACCTTCTTTTTCTTCCCTTTCTCATGCTACGTTACATTAAATTCGAAAAATATACATAAACTTGACATGTCATTGTGTTTGCTTGTGTGTTTATTGACTCAAAAAATCGATATGAGGTGGTCCAATGAACGTGTGGAAGTGGATGCAAAGATCAACTGTAATATTGACGTCATAATCATTGGACCACCCACCACATGATACGTATGGATTCAACCAACGATAAAAACAAATGAAAAGAAATAACAATAACGAAAATATAAACAACGTAACAGAACATCAGATTCATGGAATCCTAATGCCTACTTCCCTACAAAAGACAGGCTTTCTCTTAGAGCAATAATTAAAGATCGCTTTAAGCATCAAATCTTGAAGAACTGTATGATCACGCAGATAAGAACCGGATGCTCCTCCTTTAAAAGTTTCAAACAGTAACATGTTCAAAGTAAGCCACTTACTAACTTTAATTTCGGTGCTTTTTCCCGAAATTCAGTAGTAAGAAGTTATATAGGTTTTGGAGTTAATCCATTTACATGTAATACAAACCTGTCCTAGTAGGGAAAATGCTTCCAACAAAGCAAAGAATTCAAAGTTCCCTCCATATTGACCTAACTAGCCGTGTGCATTCTCGCATACTGTTGCTTATCAAAGGGAAAGGAAGGACTATATGTTATTCATTGTCTCTCCTCTTCATTTGTAACTTTACCTGTTATGTTAATCGTAAAAAATAATATAATGCAACAATTTTAAAAATATGTTTCTTTTAATAATATTAAAAAGTTAAGAAAATAATAATTTGGTGTTATATATAAAAAAAGCAACAAAATTAAAAAAAAGGTTGCAATAAAATCTTATATATATATGCAACATTTGAAAATCTTGTTATAGAAACAAAAACTAATTAACATCATACTACACATTTACATTTTCAAGTGGAACCAAAAAATAAAAAACAGAAACAACAGAGCCCACCAAGGCACGACACCATCTTCAGGCTGGCGGCGACTAATTGAGTTGATGAACCGACAACTCAGGCTGGATTGCTACCATCTCTAATTTTCCAGCGATTCTGATGCAAGCTCTTTTGAGCTCCCCATAGACAGAACCTACCAAGATGCTGCAGTGCGAGTCGTGAATGCGTATCTTTCGTCCCACTCTTCTTATCACTCTACCTAACCAATCTCGTCTGCAAAAGTTTCATCATCTTTTTATCTTTCTTTTATTATATTACCTTATTGGGTTAATGTCATCTTTTGATTTGGATCTTTGATCACACACACTCAGATAGGATTGACAAAATCTATAGGTTGACTAAACCTTAGGCTTGGTTCTCAGGGGCCAAATGGGCTTCCAAGCTCGAGCTTGGCTTGGCCTGAGCCCCAATAACATAAAAAAATGATTTAACAATTAGATAGTGTCAGTAAAATAATGTGTTTTACACAATCAAAATGACATCATTTTGCTTAAATTAAAACAGAGTTATAAAGTAAGCAAATGATATCTAGAAATTGAATAAAAGCAAAAAGATAGTTCCTCTTTTATTCTTCATTCATTGCGTCTTCTCTCTTAGTTCCTTTGTCACACGTCTCAGTTCTCTCATGTCTTATCATCTCTCAATGAGACGTGTAATTGATTATTGATGTCATTCTCAACTAATTATTGATGTAGCGTTACCTCTGACTGTCTAGTTTTGATTAGTTACATTCAATTTATTTTTCCAGCAAACATAGCAAGAGAAATAAGCAGATGATGTTGAGGGGTGTAACGAGGAAGCTTTCTTCAATCCCACAATCATGGAGGCCCTCATAAGTCACCATCTCCACAATTCTATAACCTCTACGATTGCATCTCACTATCAACTAGATTGTTCTAATTCATTTGACTTCAAATCGAGGCCTCTCAACAATTCTTATGTTTCTAGACCCACTTCCATCTTCCTCACATAGGTTACGATTTTTGCCTGAAAGAGGATCTTAGCTATGCATATTAATTCTAAAGTTAGAAATTTGGTATCTAGATGTAACATCCCACTCTCGCATGACCCAAACCCGACATCGACAGTGATATCCGAGTCCGTGCCCTGCGAGGGTGGCATGCTACATCACTCAGTTAAAACTCAATATAAAACTTTTTTTTTTGAAACACAAACATGCACAATGCGGAAGACAATAAACATACAATCATTAATAAGTACATTGGCCACGAGGGTCCTTTTTATAAATACAAAGTTATTTCAGTTTGTGGACTTTACAAATTGACCTACTCATTAATTCAGAAAATAAAAATACACTAATGCAGACGCGAACTGATCCCGACCCCTTTTCTCACTAACCAGCAGATGCCATACGCCCGTTGCCTAACGGGGTATTCTTCTGAGTCCTGAAAAATAATTGCAAATTTTGGGTGAGTTTTGCGAACT
>JANTPM010000007.1:33732818-33750492 GCA_025434745.1 Erythroxylum divaricatum
TTTTTTTCTATAAATAGTTTTAAATTTTTTAAAGAAATTAGTTAATTATTTGTTTGTCATTTAAAAAAGAATTTTTAAAAAAGAGCTTCATACAGTAGACTGTTTAGCAATATAAAAATAAAGAACACTTTTAATTTTAACTATATTTTATTTTGTAATAAATTTATTTGTACATATAAATATTATATAAAGTATGTTAAATAATATGCAAAGCACAATATATTAATTATTATATAATTTTAAACTATATGAAATATAAATAAAATATATATAATCAAATCTTTTATATGTATTATAATATAAGTAAAACTAATATTAAAAATAAATATTAAAACATAAAAAAAGCCAAATACAAAAGATGAGTTTGTGAGATAAACGGGAAGAGGAGTATTGTGGGAATTATGTGTAAAATCATAAGGACAAAAGGGACCTAAAAATAAGGTCATTAGTTAATTTAAAAAATCTACCCGAAAAAATCATTTGAGAGACTTTTTTTAGAAACTTCAAATTTGAACTTTTTAAAAAGTTACATTTTGATTGTCAAAATAGTTATATCTATTAAAGAAGTATTTTTTTATTTTATAGCTAAATACCAATTTTTCTTAAAAAAAGATTTTTGTGGGGGAGAAAAGCCCTTATTGATCTTTCCAAAGAACATCCAAACAAGCACTGACTCTAGTCCAAGACATAATTACTAATGACCAAAATTAAAAATTTAGAACTGTAACTTTATTCTTAAAAATAATAACTTTGTAGTTAATTGAAGTGATTAGTAAAATAATAAATTAAAAGTTTAGGAATGTAAAATTATTCTTAATAATAAAAATATGTCGCCAATTTATATTTTATATTTATTTCTAATTAAGAACATAAATTTAATTATTTATGCAGTGAAAATATGCATCCAATTTATGTGGTGCTTTACATTAAGAAAATTATTGTAACATAAAAAGAAGAAGCTTTAGATATTATTCTCTATTAATATTAATCACTTTTAGTTTTAGTGATTTAAGAAGAAAAAGAAGTTAAATCCTAAAAAAATCAAAATTTAATAAATCATTTACTTTTATTAGGAATAGTATTGGACCCTAACTGGAGTCGATTTAAAATCTAACAATATGAAAAAATGACATCATTTTATAAAAAATAATGTAATTTTAATTTTTAATTTAAAAATAAAAAGAATCAATTGAACCGAGCTCAATCATGCTAAAATCCGGCCTAAACTTTAGCAAAATTGATCTGGACCAAACTTAAACTTTGTCGCAAATCTTTCCCTCCAGAATCAACTGAGCTACGAGGGCATGGACCAGACTTGAACCTAGGCTAGCTTGGGGGAGGAACAAGCCATTACCGTCCCTAACCTTTACCTTTATAACGTCAGACCCGAGTCCGACCATTATATAAATAAAGTAAAGAAGAACAATATAAAATTCCTCACCTGTTGCTTTGTCAAGCTTTCTCTTTAGCAGGTGAGGAAAAGAAGTGAAGAAAAGAAAGATGTTGCCCACCATCTTTTTCGTCTCCTTCTTATTGTCACTTCCTAGAGACAGACCGCTCTTTCTTAGAAATTGCTTTTCCCAATGCTAAATGTGACCTTTTTGTTCTTTGCATAAGGAGTTGGCTGGTTTTTGTTTCCTTATCTGTTCATAAAGACACTCGTCAATTTATTCTTAAATCGTTACCTGTGGGGTCTTTGTGTTTTATTTGAATGGACTTAAAATAACTTTCGCACAAGAGTTAAGCTTTACGAAAGAATCTTACAAAAATTCGAAAAAGACATACAATTAACTTTACTGATGCGAAATCGTAGTCAAAGCACAAAATACAAAATTATGTCAAGAAAGGGATTAACCAAGCTCAATAGTACTTTGACCCTTTTGGGCCTGGCCAATGTAACAATCTGATGTAAATAGGTTCGAGTCAATTGGACTTTTCGAAATGTGATCCAACTCTACTCAATTTGGTTTTATTAAGTCGAACAACCGAACAAATCAAATGTGACAATATACATATATATAAAACTGAAAACTAGACAACGAGGGTGGGCTAATTGGTACAGATTCTTCACTTAAGTCTCTCCCCTAACAAAGAGATCTTGAGTTCGAGTCTCGCCAAAGAAGGGAAAATAGGTATGTTCTTATTGATGATCCTCGAACTCCCTGAAAAAAGCTTCTTGATCGAATCAATTACGGACGTCTCGCTTCCAGCAGCGGTATGAGAGTTGGAGCTACTAGGAAACCTGGGGTTGATGGGAACCTAATACTGAGCAGGAGGAGCCAGTAATCAATCATCAGCTGACTAATCAAGTATGTAAATACTTTTTGTGCGCAGAAGTGTACGGACTACGTAGGAACATGAGAGATCTTGAGGCTCCAGATTTACATCCTCTAGGCTCTTCAGGTGGGGTCGTTGGGGCTTAGGATTAGTGTGACTAAGTCAGGATACGTAATGGAAAAAAAACTGAAAACTGAAAACTACCAAATATATATCTGTGTGCGTGTATTTGGTAGTTTTTAGTTTTTTTTAAATCTATTTGATTGAAATTTGTAATATAAATACTGAAAATTAAAATTTATTTAATTAAGAATTGTTATAAAAAATTAAAAATAAAATATGATTAAAAAATCAATTGTTAATTGAAACATTATTAGCTTGAAACCATAAGTTGTGATCTTGAATCTCGTCACGTGTATAAATGTGATTTATTGACTGTTGAGACATTAAATTAAAAATGCCGAAGAACAATTGGAAATGTAGAAATACAAACCAAAAAATTAGGAGAGAGAGAAGAGATGAGTTAGAGGAAGAAGAGAATAATAAATAAGCAGGAGAAAAAGAAGAGATGAATACGAGACTTAAGAGAGAAAGATGAGATTTTGTATAGAGGAAGAAATTTATAAGAGAAGGAAGTAGAAACTAAAATAAAAACTTGTTGTGATAAATTAGAAAATTTTTAATTTCTACTTTTGTGAATGTGTTACAAATTTTTTATTTTTAAAAACAACATATTGTAACGTAAACAACAAAACGTATTTTAACATGTCTTTTTTCCTTTTTTTATATTAAAACCGCAGCAAGGAAAAAAAATAAAAGAGACACAAACAACCCTCTTCAATTTTGATGGTATAAAACAAGAGGCCAGATGGAGGAGGAAAAGGTAGAGACAAGATAAGAGACCAGAAGATCTCACGCCATAAAACAATGGAAATAGGATTGCTCATTTATCAATAATTGAAAAATATAATGCAAGTTCCCGTACTTTCATCCCTTTATTTAAATAAACATATACATTTTATATTTAATAAAATTTATAATATACTAAAAATTATCTTATTAAATTTACTAATTTTAATCTGATCTATTTCATTCTCACTTAATTTAACAAGTCAAATTTATATTATTTAGACTTACATAAAACTCAAATTTAAGGGGTCAGTCCAAAATCTAAAATTCACTTAAACAACCTAACTATTTCCACAAATTAGAATTGTTTTAATCTATAAATTTAAGTAATTTATGACTAAAACACCGTTTATTTTAATTCGGATTCCACGACTTGAGTCAAGTTGGGTTGCCTTTCGGGCTAGAGACAGCTTAGTCCGACCCGTTACCGTATCCATCTCCTACCAACGACTTACAGGATCGGTTAGGAAGTAGGCAAAGGCATATTCTCAAAGAATCTCTTGTGCTCCGAACAATCCAGGAGGATATACCTTTAAACAACTCCAAGATTAAATAGTGGACGCCTTAGTCCATTTGCGAAATCTTCTTCCAAGCCTCACGGTTCGAAGCAAACAGGCGATAGTCCAAGCTCAGTCTTCTTGGAATCCACGGCCAGTTCTCCGAATCCAAACAGGTAAGTTCAATCTTAGTGTTCCAACTTATCATTTATATGCATCGGTTGCTGGATCATCTCTTCAGTTACAGTTTATGTAGTATTTTCTACTGTTATTAATGGAGAAATTAGCCTCTCTGTATGATACGGAATGGTCTTGTTAATGTTATACAAATCTGGATAGAGTACAGAGGTTGAATATAGAGCCGTGTCGAGTATAAAGTTATGTGAGTCGGTATAGTTTGGCTATCATTTTAAGGAGATAAAAAATTTAATTCCTAACCTGCGGGTGCACGAGTATGCAAGAAGAGCTCTAGGATTCGATTCTCGCTTAATTGTAACTAAGACCCGACTCGGATTAGTCGTCTTAGTGGATTCAGTTAATGGTTGGTTTACATCTATCGAGAGTGTAATCGTTGTGTTGACTGACTAGCAAGTTATGCGGTGCAGTTTGATATTGGATGTACTTTTTTAGATACCACCTTTAGTGGGTGTCATTTTATCCTCCTCGAGGATCAGTTGGGTGTTAGTTTCTTCCGACTCGTTTTGTAATTTGTATCTTTTTTTCCTTTAATAAAAAAAGGATTTAATTCCTTGAAGAGATTTAGCATGGGACGATTAAATTATAAAATATTATTTTAATTAATATTTTTATTTTGACTTTGAAATCAATTCGATATATTATTCTTTCGGCTACTTTTCCAATTAATATTTGCTAACCTTATCATTGTGCTAAATGTCACACATCTTAATGTCCTATTGTCGGCTGCTAAATATTGTATAAAACAGGAATGATCGGTCCATGTAACTCCACGAGTACCATACTTGTGGTCCTCCGTCAATGCCGTCCGAAGAGAAAATCCAATCACGTTCTGCCACGATGCCGTCAAATTTAACGCCCCGGTTTGTGCTTCAGCTAGCAGCAAGTGCAAACGACGGAATGCCTCTTAAAGTGACAGACTTAATTGGAACTTTGATCACAGCCTTATTTCTTACTGGCCACTCAGTCCGTCTTACGGTATTAATGCTTTTTCCATTTCTTGCTTAATATGACTATTAATGGAATTATAGAAGGATTGGTTTAAAGAATTTCTCATAAATTAATTAGATAAATTTATTAAAACCCATAAAATTATTATGTATTTTAATAAATTTATTTAATACATATATATAATAAAGATTTAATTTTAATTTTCATTAAAAAACATATAGGTATGATTTGACATATTTCTATTTATTTCATTATGCTCGAAATGGAAAAAAATTAAATGTTAATATGCTCATGTCCTGAATTTGTGATATTTTTGGAAGCAATATTTTTATTAATTAGGGTAAGGTAAAGTACTATTGCACCTTCTCAATTTTTGCATATCAGCAAAATTTTTACATATATTGTTGTTGTTGTTATTGTTAAATTTGTGATTATATCATTGATTATTTTATATGAATTATAATTTTTTATTTTTTGAGATTTAAATATAAATATTTTGCTTTTATAAATTCCAGGAAGAGTTATTATAAGCTATTAAATGTATGGAATGATTAAATTTAAATAATTAAAATGTTTTAAAAATATAAAAAACTTGCAATTAATATAGAAGTTACAATATCACTCTCAAGAAATAAAGCATTTGAAAAGGAGTTTTTTTTTAATATAAAGTGGAGAAATAAATAAGGTGGAGTTGGTGACGGGCATGACAGTTACCGTGGCGTTAGATTCGTCTTCTTGCATTTCTCCCCAGACACTTGTCCCCTTGACTCCATTTCCGTTATTTCCATATCTAGCCCGCTCGTACATCAAAGACTTTCAACGGCTCAGATTCAGGGCAAATCCCCTTTTATCAGACCGCACGCACACTAAATAACCCCTCGTATCGCTCGCTAAGGCGCTACTACCTCTCTCTCTCTCTCTTTTTCTCTTGTTTTTCTACGGCGGAGATCTATGGCAGACCACACAGCGGAGCACGAACCAGCGGCGGAGTCGTTGGTGGATAAGATTAAAGAGAAGATTCACGATCACGGCCATGATTCCTCCTCCTCCGATTCCGATGACGAGAAGTTGCCAAATGTTGTGGAGTCTGTTAAATCCAAAGTCTATAGGCTCTTTGGTAGAGAGAAGCCTGTTCACGAGGTCTTGGGCGGTGGAAAACGTATTCTCGCTCCTTCTCTCTTTCGATTTTTCATTAGTTTTTCTTATTTCTATTTAGCTCGCATGACGTTGCAGGAGCTAAATAGTTATGGTTGCATCTTATGTTATATAATTTATCGAAATATTTTATGGATTTGCTTGATTTGATTAAAGGTCCCGATTAAATGACAAAAAGATCATTTTAGATTCCGTAATTGGAAAACTGAATTTCATCATTTGCTTTATTATGTTGGTTTGATTCCCTAATTATGTTATGGTAGAGAAATCTGTGTTTCAGTTTTATGAATTTGGTTACATATGTTGAATGAATCTATTGTTGCAGCTGCCAATGTGTTTCTATGGAGGAACAAGAAAATATCTGCGAGTGTGCTGGGTGGGGCAACACTTGTTTGGATTCTCTTTGAATTGCTCGAATACCACTTAATTACTCTAGTATGCCACATAGCAATCTTGTCCTTAGCAGTTCTGTTCCTGTGGTCAAATGCGTCTACTTTTATAAACAAGTGAGCTATTGTTTTCGGATTTGTTGTTACAAGAACTTTTGTTTTCTGTGAATGTGATCATCTGATTTTTTACGCTGCTTATTTGTATTAGGTCTCCACCTCAAATCCCAGAAGTCGTACTTCCTGAGAAATGCGTCCTTGAATTTGCCTCTGCTCTGAGAATTGAGATTAATCGAGGATTGGCTGTTCTTCGTGAGATTGCTTCAGGGAGGGATTTGAAGAAATTCCTTTCCGTAAGTTTGGCATTCCATACTTCTTTATTGTGTGTAATTGTTTTCTGCAATTTGTTAATTGACTTTGTTGGAGGTTGGGTTTAACATTTTTTGGTTCACGGGTAATCTATCATAACTTGAACCATTCTTGCAAATAAGCTTTCATATTCATCTCGTGTTACATTTAGGATTGCTGATAAATATAATGCAATGACATTAGTTTTTCTTCTTGTATACGAAGGCGTGGTGTTAATGAAATAAGAGGTACTTTGATATTGTGGCTTGCAGATAATCGCTGGCTTGTGGGTTCTTTCAATTGTTGGGAATTGGTGCAACTTCCTCACCTTGTTCTACATATGTAAGGAATACTTTTTCAACCAAATTCGTTTAGATTCTTCTGTTTTGATATCTGTCTTTGACATTTATGAGTTTCTTCGGCAGTGTTTGTTTTACTACACACTTTGCCGGTGATTTATGAGAAGTATGACGACAAGATCGATTCATTTGCTGAGAAAGCAATGATTGAGATCAAGAAGCAATATGCCGTATTCGATAAGAAAGTTTTGAGTAAAATTCCTAAGGGGCCACTGAAGGAGAAGAAGAAAGATTAGATGCTCGTCTGTACTGTTTCAATAGGTTCCTTTTGGTTCTACATAATTCTGAGTTTCTGTTGTGATTAAAAACATATCATAGGAAACCATACTTTCTTCTTGTATTTGGGTTTTCACTCCTATAAATTTGGATGAATGTCGTGATAACATGTGCTACAGTTTTGATCATGTGTTTGATTCTTTTGTTTCATCAGAAACCTCAGTTGGTCGGAGCTAATCCCTTCCCCTCCTCCAAATTCATTCCAATTTGGTGAGGATTTAAATCTAGAATTTGTTGGTTTTGATGAGTGAATGCCAACCACTAGGCTACTTTCTTAACATCATGCTTATGATTTTTTCTGATCCGTCATAACTGGAAATTAAGTTGCAATGCTACTCAGAATGATAGGTTGCTTCATGGCAATTCAAAGCTTAGTCTGGTAAGTCTGATCACTTCTCTGTTTTCCAAAACTTGTTTTTCAGTTGGGCCTCAAGCTATTGTTCAGGCTTGAGCCTGGCACTTGGGTTGACTGGGTTTGATCCGTTGGTTTCGGGATGTGCTAAGCTCCGGCCTCCTGCCATAAGTAATGGAGGACGGAAAGAAAGAAACGATGTTGGTTTCTGCACTAATCATCTAAATGAAACATGGTAAACCTTTGTGTATCAAAACAAAACTTGTACCGAAGCTACTAACTTTCATATCTTTAGATTGAAGGAATCTACGGACCCTATATTTTGACCCGCCGTTAGCACAATTCCACTCTATCTGCGATTAATTGCCTTTTAGTTAAGCTTTTGGAGAGTGATTAAGTAAGTTTTTTTTTTTATCGCAAAAGTTTTTTTAATAAAAATAAATGTTTGACAATAAAATAAAAAATTATTTTTTAGTAGATATAACTTTTTTGGTAGTTAAAATATAACTTTTTAAGAAACTTAAATTTAAAGCTTCTAAAAAAAACTTTTTAAGTAGATTTTTTAGATCAATTAATGAGCTTATTTTTTAGTGCCTTTTGTCCGTATGTTTTACACATAATTTTTACAATATCTACAAATATGTCTTCACGTTTATTTTAAGATTTATATAATATTATTTGATTTTTAAAAATATATTTTAATATTTATTTTTTATATTAGTTTTACTTATGTTATACTCCATATAAAAGATTTGGTTAGGTATATTATCATTTATGTTTCATATGGTTTATAATTATATAATAATTAATATATTATGCATTGCATATTGTTTAATATATTTTAAATAATATTTATATGCATAAATAATTTTTATTACCAAATAAAATATAATTAAAATTTTGCATATTATTTAATATATTTTGAATAATATTTATATGTATAAATAATTTTTATTACGAAATAAAATATAATTAAAATTAAAAATGCTTTAATTTTTTTGTTGCCAAACAGTTTATTGTATGAAGCTCTTTCAAAAAGCTCTTTTTAAAATGACAATTAAATAATCAACTGACTTTTTAAAAAAGATTTGCAAAAAATTTAATTGTCAAAAATTCAACTGATATAAGCCTATTCAAATGTTCATTTGTTTGATGATCGGCTCATTAGTTGGCCATTAGAGTTTCTGCAGCCCAACATCATTCCTGGATCGACCCATACCTGATCTTCAGATCGGACTCGAGACTTTAGATCGGACTCAGATTGTGGGTCTGTCATGGTACCATCTCTATGTACAAATCATTCCATTGCTTTAGCTCACTCAGTAAGTCCTCGGCTGCAAAACTTGCAGCAACCTAAGGGTAACAGATGCACTTATCAACTTGAAAGATTCATCTTCAACAAGGTTACGAAGACCTTTAGGCAATCCATTGACTACCGATTCTTTCTTTTGCTTGCAATTCAATTAAACTGATTGAATCTTGTCTAAAATGCTTGCATCAATATAATCATGTTTATGCTGTGTATATATTAAGTTACTTCAGAATGCAAGGATTGCAAATATTAAGTTGCTATAGATGAGCTCAAGCGATATTGGTAGTGTTCAGACTTCAGAGAGCCTCCAACATTTTAGTTCCTGGACTTTAGCTTTTCGAACTCATTTAATACTTCATATTAAGGCACGAGTTATTGAATTCACATTGGAAACTAATTATTAACGAGCTACTGTGTATTTTTAAAACACTTATTCAATATAAACACCAAAAATAATTGAATTCGTGTTATATAAAAACAGAGAAATAATAATGGACAGAAAAATCTAATACTAACATGACAATTTACAATGGGTCTTGTTTACTATAGAAAGTAGAGAATTACTATTTATCTATATCGAATCCATTTGAATAGTTTAATCGTAAAATGTTTAAATTGATCAAACTTTTTTAAATTATCTTTAACTTGTTAGATTTATTTTAATAATTTTGTTGTTAAAAATCGATGAGTTATTAATTAATTAATCAATTTTGATAAGCTAACCGATTTTTATAAATTAAAATCAACTAATTAATTTTTATTTAATTGTCTCATTTTTTATTAAATTTTAAATTAAAGGCATTTTTCAAAATTATTTCAAAATTTTTAAAATTATTTATTTTTTTATCCTTTTAAACTTTAAATTTCTTATGTTATTAGTTTAATTTTCGGTCACATTTTAGAACATTGCTGTTTATTGTTATATCTACCAACTTAGTAACCAAATTTGGAATTGAATTGTTCTACAATTCTATGTGAACCCAACGGCTTTTCATTCCAACTTTCTCAGCAACCACACGAGGCACGGCACAAGCTGGATCCTAATCTAAACGCGCGGAACAACTAGAGGACCAAAGTCATTCACACGTGATTCTATTCTTATCAAGTACTTGGTTACAATGGTCTCATGCTTATGAATGGACACCTCAAATCTAAAACGTTTGAGAGTGGCTTTAAGCTCTCAATTACGGTTTAGGTAGCTCACTTGGGTATTTTCGAATCATTTTCGAAATAGATTTTTTAAAAGTCATTAATACCCTATCATCTTCCAATATAGAATTTTCTGAGAACAACTTTTTGTTTTCATGTACTCAATGAATTAATTCAACAAAATTAGGAAGTACAAATTTAGCACGTGCATCGTAAAAAGAACCTGTGCGTGAATAATCTAACCACCCTCGCAGTCTTAGTTAACCCAGGCATGTATTATCTTCAGGAGCCTTCAATGTCAGTAGTGGAACTCATCAACTGGAACAAGTAAGGAGCTTTGTACTGCAGAGTAATGCGTTAGTTGAAATTTTTTTCGAATTTTGAGTTTTTCTCTGTAAAAATAATCAAATCAAATCATTTTTTATTTTTTATTTTTTTTAAATTCTTAAAACTTTAAATTTTATATTAATTCAAATTGAAAGTCTAATTTTTAAATTTTAAATTTAATATCGAGTGATAATTCTGCTTATAAATTGAGAGTTACTCTTTAAAAAATCAAATTAAATAATAAGTTAATAACCACTTTACATAAATAAATAAATAAATGTTCTTCCGATAAATGCTTAAATTCGATGCGGATCACATTGTCGGGATCAATTCTTATATTCTTGTCATTTAATTGATAGATTGAACACAGGATAACTTCACATTGTCATCCCAAAAACTCGATAATGTCGTGTACGGATATGCTGATTTCATTTCAGACACCATGATGTTCTTCCTGGGAACTAAAAGCATGGAGAAATTTATTTAAGTCATTCGTAGGTTTTGGGTTCTTCAACTTCCTGTCTCTTTTACCAAAACGGAACCCGTCCTGTGTTGGACTCCACTTCATAATCTTAAGCTGATAAGCACCATACCCTTTTTATCTAGTGCTGTATTGCTACTTGCTAGGCTCTCGTCAAATTTCCACTCTGCAACTCTCACCCGATTCTAAATTCTTTGCTCTTTCAGTAGCTTCTCAAAGTGTCTCCTCCTTTTTAGGAAGCGAATCTCCTCTAGCCAATGACTAAATTTTTGAATATGTTGACAATTTAGAATGACTTAAATGGTATAAACTTCTCATTTAAGGCTCTCTCTTACAAGAGGTCTTGCGTTTAAGTTACGCAAAAGGAGGAAAAATAAAAATTTTTCTTGTTGATAATCCTTTAGTCTCCTGGGTAAAGCTCCTTGATCAGATCAATTACGAACGTCTCGCTTCCAGCGACATTGTGGAAGTTAAAGCTACGAGGAAACCCGATAGCTGCTGGGAATCTGATGCTGAGCAGAGCCTGATCAATTAGCAGTTAGTCAATTAAGTATGTGATGACTCTTTGTGCATAAAAATGTACAGGCTATGTAAGAATATGAGGAATCTTGGAGTTTTAGATTTACCTCATTTAGGGTTTTTAGAGCAGGATCTTAGGGGTTTAGAAATAGTCTAGCTAAGCTAGAATACTTAATGTAATTATAAAAAACATTTTCAAAGTGAGGTTATAAACAAACAATTTGGTACTTACAATGAGATATTTATTTGGAAAATGCCAAAAACTATGAACTTATTATGAAGTCCTCCAAAAAAAAATAAAACTATGGAGATAAACTCCAATATTACTTTTTTGGGAGAATCGATTTAAAAATATTTAATCTTATGAGATATTTTTATTAATATCAAACGTTATAAAAATTTCAAAATTAATAAAAATTATGTTAAATTATTATTTTTTATTAATATAAATGACGCGTTAATGTCAACGAAAATAATTTTAAAACCTGATTTATACTAATTTTAAAAGTTTAGTCTTTAAATTAAAATTTTTTAAATATTTTGTACCAAACTAAAAAAATTTCAAAAGATAGATACGTTTTGAGTTTTTTTTTTTTGGGTGTAAAGAAAATGATAGCCTTATTCTTTGCACCTATCAAATTTTGAGTTTTCATAAATTGGGTTGCAAATATTTGAAAAGGTAAAAATATTTGAAAACTTCATTTTCCATTTTTCTTAACTTTTTATATATATATATATGTTAATTAACTTAATTTGCACTTTGAAGAAAGCATAATAATTACAACTTTAACTATGTTTTCCATTTTGGTCTATAAAAAATCTTATTTGTCATATCATATTAATTATATATATGCAAATTCATAACATTTTCCAAATAAGAAAACCATATTCTCATGAACCCTTAATCATGTTTAACTTAACATCTAATTAACTTTAATTACTCAATGAATCGTCTTCTTCTCTTTAAAGGAGCACGTACGTGCACACATGCACTTCCCTTTCTCCTTCACAAAAAAAGATAATCTCGCCTTCTCTCCAACCACTAATCACATTTAAACAAACGGATAGATATAGAGAAAGAAACAAATAGCAAGAGAAGATAAAAGAGCAAATTGAGTGATGAATAAGAGGGTTTGAGAGAGGATAAAAGGGGTTGTATCTCGTGCATGTGTGCTTGAGGGGTCAAAAATCATCATCATCATCTTCAACAATGGACAACTTAATATGGGCAGTCTTAGCGACAATCTTACTGTCAACAATTATTCTCTACAGGAACTGGTTTGTTAGTATCTTCCTCAGATCATCATCACCAAACTACAAAACCCCGCTTCCTTTAGGCACTCTCGGATGGCCATTTGTAGGAGAAACCGTCGACTTTGTTTCATCTGCTTACTCTGACCGCCCCGAGTCCTTCATGGATAAACGTCGACGCATGTGAGTATTAGTAACATGTATACATACACACTCATATACATATATATGTATGTATATATGTATGCTATGATGGTACAGTAAGACGGATACTAGGTATCATGTCTTAGCTCATTTTAAGGTGCACTTGTTAGTGCTTATTTAAGTTTCTTAGTCACTTCTGCTTAGTAATGATTTGTGACTTTTAGTGCTTGAAGAAAGTGAGGTATTTTCTGTCTAATCAGCTAGCACTTGGGATTTTCTTTTTTCTGTCATATTATGATCAAACCATATATGAAACAAAAAGATTCCAAGATTATGATCATTTTCTTGAAGGAAAGATAAAGAAGGGATGTGTGACACAGGTTTTATATGGTGTTTGCAGGTACGGGAAGGTTTTCAAGTCTCACATATTTGGAACTCCTACAATTGTGTCAACAGATGCAGAAGTGAGCAAAATTATACTTCAAAGTGATGCAAAAACCTTTGTGCCCTCTTACCCGAAATCTCTCACAGAGTTGATGGGAAAGTCATCAATCTTGCTCATCAATGGGAGCTTACAAAGGAGAATACATGGTCTTGTAGGAGCCTTCTTCAAGTCTCCACATCTCAAAGCTCAGATCACAAGAGACATGCAGTGTTATGTTCAACAATCAATGGGGAGATGGAGAGATGACTGTCCCATATACATACAAGACGAGACAAAAAATGTCAGTCTTTCTTTATCCCTCCATGTGTGTGTGTGAGGGGCTATGCTATCCTTGAAGTTTGAATATCTGTCTTCTTTAGCTTCTTCTAAGCTCTCTTTGGATGCTCTTTTTTGAGATGAGTTCCGATGGCCATAAGAAAAAACAAAACATGTCACCCTCTCTTTTAACCTATCTCTAGCTTTCTTCTTCTGACATTTTTACTAGTTTTTTGCGAATAAAAAATGACCATCTACTGGTAAACTTCTGTTTTTCTATAATGATTGATGTTTGAAATTTTACCTCTGGTTTGTACTTAAGTTTGACATGATTTCGTGCTCAGTGGAGTAATGGGGTTTAATTGAAATCATGTTGTCTTGGAAATACGACTCATGATGATTACAACTACGTTCTCCTTTCTAAAAGTTACCAAGAAAATAACCTTCTACTGTCCCCCAGATTGCCTTTCAAGTCCTTGTTAAGGTATTGATTAGCTTGGATCCTGGTCAAGAAATGGAGTTACTCAAGAATCAGTTCCAAGAATTCATCTCAGGTCTCATGTCTTTACCTATAAACATCCCTGGAAGTCAACTTTTTCGGTCATTACAGGCAAGTTAATCATGACCTAACTCCTCTATACATATTAAAATAAATTTACTGATCATGTCATGAAATTCCAGGCAAAGAAGAAGATGGCCAAGTTTGTCCAAAAAGTAATTCGATCAAAGCGGGCTAGTGGCATTTCAACTCCACCAAAAGATATACTGGAAGTTCTGCTCAATGATGATAATGAACAATTGACCGATGAACTTTTAGCAGATAATTTGATTGATATGATGATACCAGGCGAGGACTCGGTGCCAATTCTTATGACTCTTGCTATTAAGTACCTCTCAGATTGCCCAGTCGCACTAAAACAATTAAAGGTACGTTTTGATGCCCTCTATTCTATTAGTTTTTATATATAATCTGTTAAACATTATCCCACGTACTGTATAGGAATGATAATATTCTAGTGTTCCTGTTGAATTTGAAAGCTTTATGTACATAGACATACGCATGAATTTGACTGCTTTTCTGAAGTATGATCTACCCTTTTGGTTTATCATCAAAAGAACATGAAGAAACAAGTGTTATGTGTCCAATCCTTTCGAGGGAACGCGTAAGAGTTGTTCTCAGATTCTACTGTTTTTGGATTATCCGGTTGTCAATTCGATAGTTTGGTGACAAGTCAGTGTCTGTGTTTATTACTGCCCGTGTGACTTGTAACTATCGTTAGTACTCTTTTGTTTAGTTTCAGAGTTTCTTTTCCCATGCAATAGTATTATACTTTAGTTGGTTGTTTTGACCATTAAATCTCTAGCTGCTATTCAGGAAGAGAACATGCAATTGAGAAGTCTCAAAGCTCAGCTTGGAGAACCATTGAATTGGACTGATTACTTGTCATTGGCCTTTACACAGTCAGTAAGTTACTTGAACACTGTCGACTTGAAGAGACATAGTGTTTCAATAATAAGTTAAAAACCCTTTTATTTTCTGTATCATCACAGGTGATTACAGAAAGTTTAAGGATGGGAAACATCATAATAGGGGTGATGAGAAAGGCCATGAAAGATATAGAGATAAAAGGGTACTTGATACCAAAAGGATGGTGTGCTTTTGCATACTTCAGGTCTGTTCATCTTGATGAAAACAACTATGAACAGCCTTACCAATTCAATCCATGGAGGTGGCAAGTAAGAAAAAACTTTTTTTCTAGTCAGTCACTTTCTATAACTTCTGTGTTTAGCTTATAAGGTTTTGGGAACTCACAGGACAAAGATGTAAGTAACTGTAACTTCACTCCTTTTGGAGGTGGGCAAAGATTATGCCCTGGTCTAGACTTGGCCAGACTTGAAGCTTCTATCTTCTTACACCACTTTGTCACTCAAATCAGGTAAGTCCTGCCATGGCTCTATAGTTTCAGTTTTTCTATAAACATCAGAAGAATGAACTTAGGGAAAACTTCAACAAGTACAAGCTAAATGAAGAAACAATTCCATGGAAGATCTAAACTTTGTGGGATCCAAAAAAACTGGTTTTGGCATTTACCATATAAAACCAGTCAAGCTTGAATCCTCATGGCTGTAATAAGTCCACATGTTTGATCTTTTTACCATATGAATAAAGACAAATACATGAAAAAGACAGGATCCATGTTAGAGAAGTGACCCCCATATGGAGAACTCTATATCTACTGCACATAATGTGACACTCAACCACATGAGGTAGACAAATCTATGATGACTCCTAGGCCACATGTGACAGAATAAATAGGATGTTACTTGGAATTTAATTTGTGGGTCATGTAAGTGGCATACCCAAAAAGAGATTTTTGACTAGTCTAATGCATTGGAAACACAACTATGGATTGACCAATCATCCATCATATGTATTGTAAAAAGTTAAAGCATTTTTGTTACTTAATCGAAAAGTTGGTCAAAGATATGATCCTATGATATAAGTATATGATTGTTGTGATATAACAATGTACAAATTTCTAGGCAAGGGTTGGTTCATGACGTAGGCAGAGATTATCGATATACATCACACCAGAAAAACCCTAGTGATCAAAGCAACCCTAGATTCTGATTTCTCTTTAGTCAGAAGAGAACAAAAAAGATCATGTTGGCCTAACTTGATTAATTAGTTTGATTGCTTTCATTGAAATGCTTGATTTTAAGCTGTACCTTATAATAGTCATGAAAATGAAAGGAAAAAACTTTTATTTATGTTTTTTGTGTTATTAAATATACCATAAACTTGTAAATTATAATTAAATATATCTTTTAAACCTTAAGTTTACAAATATAATATAGATTTAATTGCATTAATTAGGCATATTTTTTAAATATTATATTTTAATAAACTTGTATCACAAAATTTTGTAATTTTTTTATGTACGTCTAACGTAAAAAGGTGTACCGAATCATAATTTATAAGAAAAAAATTAAAGTTTAAATATGATTTCAATAAAATTGATAGGCTAAAATTGAATTTTAATTTTTCAAAATTAAACTTAAACTTTAAATTTCAAAGACAACTCGACATTATTTTATTATTATCTCGGGTATTATTGTTAGAATATTATTAATGCAATTGTGCATCTTAATCAAACATCAAGTGGTATATTCTCTAATGTCTTTAATACCCGATTGCTCTTAATTATGCAGATGGGTGGCAGAAGAAGATACAATTGTCAACTTCCCAACTGCGAGAATGAAGAGAAGAATGCCAATCTGGATCAAGAAAAGAGAGGAGATCCCATCAGCTTCTCCTTAAGCACAAACTTCTGGCCTATAAGACAAAAGATGAAACAAACTTAGCTTCAAATAATACAAAACCAACAAGAGAAAAGGTTGAAAGAAACTGATGAAGAATACAATAAGGAAACAGCCACAGCCCACACGTGTGGGGGCACAACAAGGAGGCTGACATATTTTGTCTTCTTCAATTAGGGCAAAATGCAAATTACAGACAATACATGTATATGTTTCTCTTTATATTCTTTATTGTAATTTTTAGTGGGGACTACCCATTTGTTTTCTTTCATCAATCCTTTTCATCTTAACCACAATATAGAATTCTTGTAATTTATGGTGCCTAAGGTAGTGATGTTGAGGGGTCCCATATGAATATGAAACATTGTCATTTGGATAACATTCATTCTAGGTGGAGGTATATATTTTAAATTAGCAAACTTATACAATTTGGATAAAGATGATATAGAATTGTATTTGTTATTGGGTTAGTCATAGACGTTATATGTTTTTAGCGATTCCCATGGTATCATCAAATGATACAAGTCTTGGATAAGAATTTACAACGCATTATAACGCTCTTGTTCATGATTCTTTATCTCGACAGCATCTAGGGTTCTTCGAACAATGTGATATCTCATACTGAACAAATCCTTAGCCCTTCCCCCTCTCACTAATTAAGATTACATAATGTTCTTGTTATTTTATGAGATTATTGTAACACCCAAATACCTCCTGGGAGGATACATGGATGCCACCCAAGACAGGACAACAACTCAAAACGTT
>JANTPM010000007.1:33752975-33767690 GCA_025434745.1 Erythroxylum divaricatum
ATAAATTAGATTATTACAAATAGAAACATAAAATAAAAACAATTTCTTTATGGTTTTCATATTTTTTGAAAACCGAAAAACAATAATAAACATTTTTATTGAACTTAAAAAAAACTAAAAACTAAAAATAGAAATAGAAATAGGAACAAGAAGATACTTACTTAATACACATTCAAATAGTAATAATTATGAATTTCAGCTTTTATATTCACTTACCTAAACTTTAAGAAGTTGAAAATTATAACATAAATTTATTTATTTCATTTTTTTTCAAAGTTATCATTGGAAATTTATGTTGGACAATTTTGTTCTTTCTTATAAAGTTGGACAATTATTAATTACATTATTCGATTTTTCAATAAATTATCGATTAAGTTATCTAAATAAAGATAATAAAGTGACTCAACAAATGATCTAAATTAATGGTTCAAAATTCGGGTAAAAAATAGATCCCAATTAGTATGGACCAGACCTATATTGACCTTATGATGAGAAAACCCTATATGAAAGGTGTATATAAGGGTTAAGGTCTCTTGCAGTAACTCATATCAATTGTAAGTATAAGGAATCTCTGGCCAGTTAAGAGAGCTTGCGTATTGGAAAAAATGGTAAAAATACCTAAATCTCTTGTCGGGAAATATTTTCTATAAAGTTCTCGAAAGTTTCGTGATCGTTTGAAGCTTGGAATCAGCATCGGAATTACATATGGAACCGAAATCAGGTATTTCTCATTACCTTCGTTTTTTAACCATTTCATGTTTAATTCTGAGTACATAATAAAGTCTATACTACGTATTATAATTTAATGTCTAAAGCCACCTGGTTATATTGTTTTGTAGTTCTAAATTTGACCAAAAATAAAGTTTAACTGCATTACTGTTACGCGTGATGTGCGTAAATATAATTACATATAACGATGACAAAACAAAAAACCATTTTCTTGTAGTTCTTCCTCATCTGGGTCAAAATCCATAAGGGAAATGAAGAACTTCATTTCCCTTGAATATTTCCCTTTTCGATGTTTAACATAAATGCAAATTTACAACAAATTTCAAGAAGGTTGATCGGTGATAGTTCTCTGAATCCTTTCCTTGAACGTTCGTGATCTGAAAAGTTCAATCTGGCTGTTAAGGTAGGATTTATAAATATTACTACATCATTGGAGTTAGATTTTGTGTTCATGATCCAAAACCTTTTTGAATATCATTCCAAAAATAGCTTCAAGTTAGAGAAACGATAGGCTTATTTATTGGCAAACTCGACATGGAAAATGCGTTTTCCATGAAACGTTCTTGTTCAAAGAAACTTCCTTTTCTGCAATGCGATGTTTCAGTGAGCTTTGCTTTCAGATTTCATGCAACAACTGTTATTTTGTTCTCATTACTTGGGTCTATCTAGCTGGATTCTTCACAGATACAACTGGAGAATCCAAACAACTTACGTTCAAACAAGTACTTGCTTTATCTGACAAACACGTCTTGGAAACCAAAAACCAACAATCAGATCAACTGCTTCAGGAATTCGAGCCGCACAAGTTACGACTTCCTCTAACTGATTAATTTGAGTTTATCGTTTAATTTTAATCACTAATTTATTAAATAATATGATTTTAGCTTAAACATTTAACTTAAAAAATTTTAGTTAATATTTATTTACTTGTTTATTTTTTTATATCTATTTTAGTTTTATTATTATTTTAGCCTTACTTTATATCCATTGTAATATCGATTTTATACATATTTATTTGTTTATTTTTATGTATTTGTTAGTATGATTATCTTTTATATCTATAAACAACCTTTCTATTAATTAAGAGTAAGACTGCGTACTACTGAATCTTTTTATGCCTCGCGTGTCAGCGAGATTTTTATTGAATCGTTGTTGTTATTGTTATTGTTGTTTATTTTTATTTTTACGTCTATTTTTATTTTGAATTATTATTATTCTATTATTTTAATATGTATACATATTTTTTTTATGGATCTATTGAAAATAACTTTTTTGTTAGTTATAAGTAAGATTGCGTATTTTTAGATCTCTCCAAATTTCACGATTAGCGAAAGTTGAGCTAGATTATTGTTATTATTCATTTTGTTTGTGCGTATTTTCATCTAACTCAACTTTCGCATATCGTAAAATTTAAAAATGTTCAAAAATACGTAGTCTTATTTCTAACTAAAAGAAAGAATACAAACAAAAGCTAACACAATGTCAATTATTATTAAGTGATCTTTTCACCATAATAGTTTAAGCTGTTGTATGAGACCAATTTAATTGGTTTTATATATTCACTAACATACCCTTTAAGTGAAAGCCCTTTGGGCTTAAAACTTATACAGACTCACTCTATCTTGTGCTGAATAATAAGTGAGTGGTAGGATTTGAACTTATAACCACTTAATTACAAAGACTCTAATATCATATTAAGTGATCGTTTCATCACAATAACTTAAATTATTGTGTGATATCAACTTAATTAATTTTATATATTCTATGACAATTATCACCCTACCATTTCTCATTGCAATTTTATTTGCTTGTGACCGTTTAACGCTGCTGGCTGTTAGCGGAAAGTCTGCATCTTTGCTCGTGGAGCAGGCATACATTTAGTAGTTGAACTTTCTTGTAGGAAACTCGCAGGGCGTTGAACAAAACATCCTTAAACGATTTAGCCGTAAATAATAAATGTTACATCTAGATGTTCTATAGCTGTCTGTGGGAACGACACTCCTACTCATGTACTAAAGTCTAAAACTATAGTCATGAATGACTGTCCTCGATAACATACTTTGACTAATTGTCGTGTTTCTCATGTTTTCTGCTTCCATTTTCTATTTGGTCCGGACAGTCCTGAATTGACGGTGGAAGATGCCTCAGATTCATCAGCTTTCCTACTCAGGTATGATTATATTCTGTAAACATATAATTAATCATTCAAGTCTGTATTAAGAAGCCAAGATGCTTTCCAGTTAAATCTAACATTAATAATTTAGTATTGTGAGTATGTGCTATCTGAATTAAGATTAGTTAATCTACCTACCAAAGTTGTTATTAGAGAGTGTGTCATATTTTTTGTTGACATTATTTAGTAGTTTTTGGTAATGCTTTAAAAGTCGAATTAAAAATTAAATCGACAAGATAAAAAATTTAGGATTTAAAAAAATTAATTAGTTGTTAACAAAAGAAATTATTGAACTAAATTAAATTAAAAATTTAAAAATCAAACCAAAAATTGGTTAGTTTTAGATTGTTAATGTTTAATCAGTTGTGATTTAGTAATTATTTGTACTAAATTAAATTAAAATGTATTATTTATAATTAATGATTAAAAAATTAAACTTACTCGATTAATGCAATCGTAAAAATTTTGAATCACCTAATTTTTTGCTCGATTTAGCTTAATAATTTTTATTATTAAAAATGATCAATTTTTATAAATTAATCAATTTTTATAAAATAAAATGAACCAGTTAATATTTAATGTTTAGTGAATAATCCTTATATTAGATTTTAATTATGTTAATAAGTAAGGATAATTTTTTAAAAATTCTATTTTAAATTTTTAATCTTGTTAAATCTTTATTATATACCTCATAAAGTGCAAATAATTTCTATAATATTATTTAATAATAATAAATATTTTTAAAATGAGTATTAAGTAATAATTAACTTTTTAAATATCTTCCAGTCGTTTCATGTGTAGAATTCAAGCGTGGGTCCATGTCCTGCCTTGTCGTCTCGTTTTATGTGATGGAATTGGAATTCCGACAATATCGCAGCTTCTGTTGGATTTCTTATAGAAGTACGAACACATCCATTGACGAGTAGGCTTTCCCGTACACGTACACTTTTGAACGGTAAATGACTATCTAGAAGTAAAATAATAAATAATTTGTTTACTGTTCAAATATAACTTTTTAAAGAAATTAAATTTAAAACTATTTTAAAAAGTCTTTTAAATAACTTTTTCAGTAAATTAATAAGTCTATTTTTAATCTTTTTTACTATACATTTGATACATAATTTTTATAATACTCACAAACTTATATTTACGTTAATCTTGCAAACTCATTATTTGATTTTTTATATGTTTTAATATTAATTTTACTTATGTTATAATCCATATAAAAGATTTAGCTATATATTTTCATTTATGTTTCATATGATTTAAAATTACATAATAATTAATATATTGTATTTTGCATATTATTTAATATATTTTAAATAATATTTACATGCATAAATAATTTTTATTCTAAAATAAAATATAGTTAAAATTAAAAGTATTTTTTATTTTTACGTTGCCAAATAATCAACTGTATGAAGTTCTAAAAAAAGTTCTCTTTTAAATAACAGTCAAACAGTCAATTAAATTCTTAAAAAAGTTATCTTTTAAACGAGAGTCAAACAGTTAACTGACTTCTTAGAAAAATTATTCACATAAAAGATCAACAAAAACAAAAGTTTTCCTGTTATAAACCCAACCAAATAGATGCTAAATGAGTATTCATTGTATCAGAAAGTCTACTATAGATCTGAAACGGTTTAAGTTACATGTAGAAGGACTAGTTAGTTTAGACTCCTAAAAGAAAAAATTCGAATTATAAATTTTCAGATTAATTTGTCAAACCTGCCTTCTCAAACTTTTCTTCTCTATAAACAACCAACTCTAAGATGGACGATGAGTATGACAAAACGTTGAAGACCGCGTCACCTTAGGTGTACATTTATCGCTGATAAATATAATCTGTGGGGTTGCTTAGTTTTGTGCATGGACCTGTCCTTAAATAAGAAAAACCGACCTCCAGGCGAGTATGATTCATGAAGTGCCATTGACGTAATATAAATATATACACACAGACAGCTTCTTTTCACTGAAAGACGTGTGGTGGTTGTGCTGATTCTTCCATTTTCAGGGTCCTGAGTTCTCTCTGAGTGGCTCAACGCTCCTTCTGAGTTCATAGTGGTGCGAGCTCAGCGCATTCCTGTCCTGCACTTCATCTAGGCATTTTGAATCTGTGGATTCACCTGTAGAAGGATATCATTTTCAGGGTATGTGTTCCTTTTTTATTGTAGTTGCTGATCCAAGATCGATGCCATGATTGTTATGATTATGGGAGTTTCTGTTCTTTGATGGCGTTTCGAATGCATATGGGAGTTTCTGTTCTTTGAAGGCGTTTGGCATGGAGTTATGACTTTATTTATTAGAAAGAGAGAAATTTGGGGACAAGGATGACAAATTTTCTGATGTTTCGGCTACCCTGAACTTATTTTCTGATGTTATAAAAAAGGCAAATTTTCTGATGTTTCTGTTACCCTGAACTTATTTTCCGATGTTAATCTACATTACAAACTAAACCTGTGAGTTTAATGATCGAAGTTCCTGAAGATTTACTCAGGGCCATGCCTGTTTTAATGCAATGTAGTCCTAAATCTCCAAGAAGCTGCTGTAGGAAACAGATTAAGAAGGTCTAAAACCTCAAATAACTGAAACTATCCCTTGCCTTGCAGGTGTTGTCAGACAGCTGGTTTTTGATGGAAATGGGTTCGATGAAGCAGCCACAGGAGATTCCCACATTAATCAAGTATGTCTCTTCCAATGAAGGGGCTGGTTTTGATAGGATTGAATGGAACAATCAACACCTTGTGTTAGATATGGTATGTCACTCGTATGATATTATGCTTGCGAAAGAGATCAAACAAAGCTTGTTCTTGAAATTTGCAAGTTCAGCACAGTGGACATGAACGGTAGTAACTTTTCTTTTACATGTTTAACCAGGTGAATGAGACGATTTCTGTTGAGACCGCCATTGATGAACCTAATCTTGTAAACCATAAAAGAAAGCAGTCTATTTCACTCAGCATGCCAGCTTCCCCTTTGAGAGAAAGCTCAAACAACACAAACAGGGTTGTTTTTGAAGATAGCGGAAGAGCAGCTCTTGGAAATGGAATATCTGATTCTTCTGCTACAGCTAAGGCTTCGAGCAAAGAGTCAAAGAAAGTGGAATTTCATTCTCAGCCAATGCCCAAAGGCTGTGTATTTGAGGAAGGACTTCCGATTGCGAATGTTCCTAACCATCCCAGCATGAACAAACTGAAGGATAGCCGATATGATTCTTTCAAAACTTGGTCAGGGAAGCTTGAGAGGCAGATAACAAACCTACGAGGAAGGTCAAGGGAATCTCCAGCAGTTAGTACGACGGGACAGAAGGTAGAGAAAGAAGCTTTACCTGTAGACAGGTACTTTGATGCGTTGGAAGGTCCAGAACTTGAGACTCTCAGGGTATGTGCTTTCATTTCCCTCAAATCTCTTGTGATATTTAGTTACTTATGAAAGCAAATCATGAGCCTATTCTATACTTATCTCAGTCAGTTGCCGCAAAAAAAAACTTGTAATTGACTGATAATCTATTATCCTTACAGTCTTCAGAACAAATTGTGCTACCAGAGGACAAGAGATGGCCTTTTCTTCTTCGGTTTCCAGTCTCTTCATTTGGTATCTGTCTTGGTGTTAGCAGTCAAGCTATCATGTGGAAAACACTAGCCACCTCTGAATCTACAAAATTTCTGCACGTTAGTGACAAAATAAATCTTGTTCTATGGTGCATTTCTGTTGCTCTTGTAGCTATAATCTCTTCCATCTACCTTCTTAAACTGATCTTCTTCTTCGAAGCCATTCGTCGCGAATATTACCATCCAATTCGGGTCAATTTCTTCTTTGCCCCATGGATAGCCCTTCTGTTCTTAGCTCTGGGAGTGCCACCTCATGTAACTAAAAATCTGCCTCAAGCCCTTTGGTACATTCTCATGACTCCAATCCTCTTCCTGGAGCTTAAGATTTATGGGCAGTGGATGTCAGGAGGACAAAGAAGGCTATCAAAGGTGGCAAATCCTTCTAATCACCTTTCAGTTGTTGGGAACTTCGTTGGAGCATTGTTAGGTGCATCAATGGGGCTTAAAGAAGGACCCATATTCTTTTTTGCTGTTGGCTTGGCTCATTACACGGTCCTCTTCGTGACTCTCTACCAGAGACTTCCAACAAATGAAACACTCCCAAAGGACCTTCATCCAGTATTCTTTCTGTTTGTTGCAGCTCCTAGTGTTGCTTCAATGGCATGGGCAAAGATTCAGGGTTCCTTCGATTATGGATCAAGAATTGCCTACTTCATTGCCTTGTTCCTCTATTTCTCACTGGTTAGTATGCCACTTCCTGGCCATCAGTACCCATTGATGTCATTTTACATAATTGAAACTAAAACTGGATGAGGGTGCTGCAAATTTTCTGAAGCATGTTCTTTTCCCCTGGTTTTTTTCAGGCGGTTCGAATTAACTTTTTCAGAGGATTCAAGTAAGTGTTCAGCTCCTTCAGTTCATCATACTGTTTGTTTCTACTTTCAGGTTTTTCTTATATGCTTAAATCTCCTGAATTGACAGGTTCTCATTGGCTTGGTGGGCTTACACCTTCCCTATGACCGGTGCAGCTATTGCAACCATTAAGTACGAAAGTGAAGTTGAACATATAATAACCCGTGTTCTTGTTGTAATTCTCTCTTCTGCCTCCACACTCACAGTCACAGCTCTGCTTGTGACGACGATGGTACATGCCTTTGTGCTGCGAGACCTCTTCCCCAATGACATTGCCATTGCCATTAGTGACAGGAAACCGAAACATACACATCACAAGAAGTGGTTCAATCTAGTACATGGCAGCCCAGAGAGTAATGAGATAGAGAATTACTTGAAATTTGTCACCTCACATGACCATCCTGATTCAGAAGTTGCTAAATAAGTCCAAAGCTTCAATGTAAAACAATTCTGGCAGGTCCTTACCATTTTCTGAATCTTCAACCCTCACCATGCGAGGTACTCATGAGACAAGAAATTGAAAGTTACCGGTGAACATGTTTTGACAGAGGGAATAAAGATTAATGCGGTAGGAGTTGAATATTGTATTAGAGAGTTGAGTACTGTATTAGAACAAAACAATCAATGTATTGTAAAGATCCGGATGAATACTATTTTGCATCTAAAATCTTCGGTAAAGCTTAAGGATGGACTGAACTTCTCTCTAGGTAATAAAATTATAAGGCTGTGTTTGTTTGGTAGGTACGAAGAAAAAAGAGGAATGAGTATGTAATGAAAAATAAAACTTGGTAGGAAGTTATGATTAGATGACCTATACTTTTATTTCTAATTTTTGGATATTACTCTATTTCTCTTCATTATGAAAAGAATAAGAGTCATTCCTCTAATATCCTTTGTTCTTCAATATAGTAGCTTTACTACTATTATTCATTCATATCTTATGACCCAAAACAATGTTTGATTTTTTCTAGTTTAGTAAGGTTTGATATTTTTTAACTAATAATATTATTAATTAATTAATTAAAATATAATTCATTCTTTAATTAAAATATTGTAATTAATTAATTACAATATAATTAATTAATAATTAATTAAAATATAATTAATTTTTATTTATTAATATTTTTTACAAACTAATCACAATCAACGATAATGGTAATTATTCTTTTCTCTTAACCAACTATCATAAGTATAATAATAATATCCATTTCTATTCTTCACTATATTCATTCTCATTTTTATTATCATTTTCTTATACGAACAAACCGCCTAAATGACTATGCAGTTCATTTCTCAAACTTTAGTAAACAAAAAAAATTACTTTTTTTTTTTTTTTTTTTTGGGATATATTGACTTTAAACTCTTACTGTGTCTGCCACCTATACAAGTATATAATCAAGAATAATTTATAAAATTTTAGGTTAGGCATGGTATGGCCTAGGTCTAACCCATTTTTAGAGTAGACGTGACAGTCCGATTTGAACCTGGCCTAGGTCAACACGGAGGAGCCTGATGCATTCTCTCCCTCCAGAGATGCAGGAATCCAGTCCATTAGGTTGAAGGAAACCCATAAGCCCACTGGAACCAGAAAGCGTCAACGTGTGAAAGGGAATATAACTGAAGCAATAGCGAAGTCCACGAAACATCTTCAGTGTCAGGGACTTGTTCAATTTGTAGGCAGCAACAACTAAACAACATTGCAAAAAAGTCACAGGATCTTAGGCATTTCACGAGGCAATCACTTGTGGGCTGTACAAAACACAAAGCATCGGCTTAAACTAGTAGTTGTGTCTGCTCTTTCAGACTTCGTCTCTAAGGATTCACACTTCACAGTTCTTGTCTTTTTAGTTTACAGCTTTCATTTTCTCATCACAATCGACAATGACACTGCTTCAAATGCATGTGTTCTCAGTGAAAACACAAGTCTTATGACAGGAAAAATGATGGGCATTGTTCAATGTCCACAGACATTTTAACAATGACCCCAGGATGAAACGGCCGACATGCGGAATACTTGAAGGCCTTGGTCCCCGTTCCAGGTTTGTTCCTTTCAATACAACCGCAAATTATTGCAGAAACTCCTGATAATGCAGGTCACGATCAAGTTTCTTTTGATAATCTTACACATTTCTTCCAATCTATAATCTGCATTTTCAAACCTGATCAGAAGTTAGATAGTAATATCACTCAGCTCCAATCCTTTATCCTGGATTCATAGTGCGGAAGGACCAAATATATCTTGTTTGAACCTTGAAAAATGATCATCTAATGTTGCCTGAACTGACTTCTGAATCCTGGAATACTAATTCATATCAATAGTTATAAAGTTGGTGTTTTATCATTTTTTTGTCTTGATAATCTCACAGTTTTCAGGAATGGAAATGATCCCAAGTATGTGTTTCCAAGTGAAATCCAGTGATTAAAACCTCAATATCATCTTCTTGCAGCCAAAACCTTGCTTTCTGACAGGCTGAAATGTATGGTGTCCTGAAGCTACAGTGACTAAAGAGTTGACATTAGCGACAATGAGCATGTAAGAGGTCTCGGTCCCCCACAAAAGGGTCATTGTAGCTACAAGCGGAAAGCAATAGCCATAAATGCGAGTCTTGGCTTTGCTGCTTCCGTGGATTAGTAGCTAGTAAGTCCCAACAAAGAAAGCGAAGACGAACAGAAGTAGAAGTAGATATAAACAGAAATCCACGTTAACGAACTTTGGAACTTCTCCTAGCACATTTTGTCTATGTCTCCTTATCCTACTCGTTGACATGTGATGGACTTTTTCTCTCTCTCAGCCAATTCTGGTACTAAGCCAATGGCTTATATTTGGCCAAGATAGTCAGGAATATGTGAATTCAGGATTTGGAAGATCAGTGATGGTTAGAGCTTCAAATTGCCAGATGTGTCACATCCTGATCCAACCCCATTGTTGAGGGGACCAGAAATTCACACTTCTTCCATTGAACTATAATGACCCTCTAAGATTTTGTATATTTGATTCAATGCTTTAATTTGTGAACTGTAGAATTGGATATTTAGAATAATGCGTATAAAAATCTCATATCAAAAGTGATATTTTAATCTTTTATTTAAACAAAGATAAGAAATGAAATTCTTTATAAATTTATAAGAAATCATTTAATTATAAAAATGATTTCAAAAAATCATTTAATCTTTTATAAAAATCATTTAATTATTTGATTTCAAAATGTTATAAGTAGGATAAAACTAAAACTTACAAATATTAGATTGAAACAATAAAAGATAAGTATAAAAAACAATAGAAAAACCTTTAAACAAGGAACAGATCTTCTGTTCCCCACAACCCTGTTCTACTTGTTTCTATCTCATCTCAACGGTTCAATTTTTGTAGATATTATTTATTGAATGAATGAATTTTTATAAGACAGAGTCGGAACAAAATAATAGGAATAGGTGATCTGGTCCCTTTAAAGGAGGATAAGATCTTCTGTACCCATAATTCTGTACCAACCATGTTCCATACGATTCCATTCACACAAATATGTGAGACCCAGAAAAATATGTGAACAAGATCATATGGAACAGAGTTAGTACAGAGTTATGAATACAAAGGATTTGATCCCCTTTAAAGGATATTGGTGCAAGTTTTGTCTAACTTTTTTATGCTAGCTATACTTTCCTTCATAATTCTCAACATCAAATTATTACCTATATGATCATTCAATAGTTAATAAAGAACAAGATTTTCTGTACCCATAATTCTGTATCTAACCCTATATGTGGATGGGATCATATGAAACAGAGTTAGTACAGAGTTATGGATACAGAGGATTTGATTCGCTTTAAAGGATGTTGGTGCAATTTTTGTCTAACTTTTTGATGCTAGTTATACTTTCCTTCATAACTCTCAACATCAAATTATTACCTATATGATCATCCAATAGTTAATAAAGAATAAGATTTTCTGTACCCATAACTCTATATCAACCGTATTCTATACGATCCCATCCACACAAATATGTAGGACTCAAAAAAATATGTGGATGGGATTGTATAGAACAGAGTTGATACAGAGTTATGAGTACAGAATTATCGGTACAAAAGATTTGGTTTTCTTTAAAGGATGTTGGTGCAACTTTTGTCTAACTTTTTTATGTTATGATACTTTCCTTCATAACTCTCAACATCAAATTATTACCTATCTGATCATCCAATCAGTTAATAACTTTGATTTTTCATTTAAGAACTTACAAGTCTGTCTACCTTCTTCATTACTTATAGAAGAGATATGCGAGTTATAATGCTGCTTGGCAGATATGGAGACAAAAGATTGATAGGCCTATGATTGTGCTAAGGAAAAAACCTCAGCCTAACGTTTGGTTTCCTAGTTCCTAATCCCTCCGTTTTAAATTACGAATTTCGGGTTATACCATAAATTGCGAGTTATAGTGTATTAAGTATTGGTAATTACAAATTATAAGAACATAATTATGTTGTATAATTGAGCCAAAAGGGTTACAAAGACAACACAAGAGTATCAGAAACAAGTTCTTGGAGGCATAAACTGACCCTCTCTTCACTGAAGTACCTAATTTTCTCTTTGTCTTGGATCGCATGAACAAGTTATATATCTATCTTTGTCTTAATTTGCTGAGTAAAGAACAGAAAACAGAACAAAAACAAAAATCTGAAGAGAACACAGTGCTTCTGAATATCCGACCACCTTTCACCAGCTTTTGGTATTCATAAAAGCTTCTAAGAAGCTTAGCAGTAATAAACGTAGGTTATTTCCTTGAGCTTGTATGAAGAGATAGGAAAGAAGATTTTTCATGCCATGCAATGTTCCATTCTTTTATTTCATTTCCTGGATGAAAGATCTTTGAAATAAGATCCAAGAATGTAAGGATATATTGAAGAAATCGACTGAACGAATTGTCTAATAAGCTAACAAATCAAAATTAAGTGATGGGTTCGATCCAAATGCAAATCATTTGAGTTGAGTTTCAATCTCTCGTCATAACTCAGATCCTTTTTAACTTCTTCAAGTGGAAGGCAAGCAAGATTATTTCACCTGTTGGACCACCACTTTAGGGCAGTATTTAATTTCATGTTTTTGGAAGGCAATATCATAAAATTGAAGAAAAAGATAGTCATATACCTGTAATAGAGTAGTCCTTTAATTTCTTTAGAAAGCACTTCAATGAAATAAGGAAAAAAAAAAGTGAAAATAGCTGTCTCTGATGTCCTTTCCTTATCAAGCTCTGGCCTTACAAAACAGCGTCTTCTACCCCTTTACGAAACCAATCTACAGGATGAGAAGAAAAGAACAAGAACAAGAAGCAAGTTGCTGGTTTGATCCCTTTATTCCTTCTCATTTTTCTCTCTTTCCCATGTTATGGTGTGAAACTATGAACATTAGTCCTTTCTTTTCTACTTTCTTGTTTTCAATTTCTTCTGGGCTCTCCATCACACAACAGCTTCAATTCACTTCCCTGAGAATAAGATAAAGAAACGTCAAAACCTGAAATTGTGTAATACAATAATCATAATAAGGTTACAGTTTAGGTGAACATACCTATGGATCTTTTGCAATGAAGAACAGCCTCGTAGATTGAGCTCTCAGAATCGCAGGATTTTCTCCAGTCATCAATGGAATAAGCTACACTTATTCTTGGAGATGGTGCTGAGTACATCCAGTTTTTTACTGCCTGAACTTCTGAATCCATAGAACCAACTCTAGAGCTTGGTTTGTGCCCACAAATTCTCCGATACAATGGCCTCAGGAAATCCATGTACTTCTGAAATATTTGCTTCGACAATCTGCGACATCTTCTCAACGAAGAACATCGAAATTTATCTGCTGAACCACCGAGCTTCGGTGCATGTGCAGATGTTGTAGAAGGAAGAGCTATGGCTGAATCTGAGACCTTGTAAGCCCCAGTCCCCAGAGGGTCAACGAAGACAGGCATGACATAACCATTGGAGAAGAGCTCGTCAGCGTGAACTGGCGTGAGAGGAGATTGTGAAGCTGGGAAATCAAATTTGAAGTCCTGAGAGTTCCCGAATACAAATCTCTTGGAAGGTGGCAATCTCGGGTCCATCTCGATGAAAGAAGCTTCATCAGAAGCATCAAGTGAGGGCCTGAGAGAACTGTCCAGGCTTTCCAGAGATGGTTTCAGATTTACTAACCAACTATAGGAAAAGCTTTCGATTGATAGAGGTTGTGAAGCTTCCATGCGAAGCAACTAGCTCTAGCTTCAGGAAAGATTACAAGAAACAGAGTAGGTTTCAGCTCACCTTGGAATATATCTGTAAGGCCTATATATATATACACACCCCACAACCACAAGAGATTTAATAATTGAAATACAGAAATAAAAAAAGAAAAAAGAAGCAGGAACTTGTGACCCCACAAACACCGATTATGTTCTGTTGCATCAAACTTTTACCCCACTTTCTTTCTTTAATTTCTTCGTTTTTTGAACTTCCAACACAAGTTTTCTTTTTCTCTTCCAAATTAGATCAGTCATAGCTAACCAAAAATAACCATAGTAGGTTGTAAGTTACGTTGTATTGGTCTAATTATAAGTAATTAGAACACAATTATGAAAAATTGCGATAATAATAACTCGTCATCCGTGATCAATTTACGTTTGAATTAGTTTTAGTGTAAATACTTTAATAATATTTAAGTTACTTCTTAACTATAGAAAATTTAAAACTTTTGAGTAAAGTTTGAGATTTGAGGATTGAAATTTGAAAATTGAAAAATCGGTAAATGTTCTTATTATCTCTTATTTTTAGGTCAATGTTATAAATCTCTTGTGTAAAAAATTCACTTATCTTAGACTTTGGTTAAAAAATAATGATGGAATACATGCGATATACAAATCATCAAATGCTACTTCCATAATGATTCAATTCAACTCTTAAACTCGAACCAAAGTAATTATATTTGACATAAATTAATAATTTATTATAATTATTTTAAATTGTTAACTTAAGTTGGGTTTAATTTGCTTAACTTAGGTTTAAGAATTGAATTGAGTTACTACATTAGTGATATTTGATTAGTTTATATTTGATATCCATAAAATGCGTGTTTCATTGTTATTTTTTAATTAAAGTCTAAAAGAAAGAAGTTTTTAAAAAGGCTGTAATTAAAAAAATCAAGAATTTAAAGATTAAGAGGCTTTTTTAATTTCAAAATATGTATGATTTAAAACACTGAGAACAAAATTGCAATTGCAAAATTTAAATCACTGAAATAATTAAAAAAAAGGAGACATGCATATTTCACTATGCTTTAAAAAATAAGAAAAGGAAGATAAACAAAAATAGAACATCACATAAGATATGATTTGAAAATGT
>JANTPM010000007.1:33776160-33789108 GCA_025434745.1 Erythroxylum divaricatum
GGTGTAGCTTAGCAATGAATCTAACAAATAACGACAGCGGTTAACAAGTACTAATCAGAAGGGAAATTTGAAGAACTGTCGTTTACTTCCGTAGTACCTCGCGCATTTACAAATCTGGAAGCCTCTAAGTTTCTGGTTCATCGGTTTGCGATCGGTTGATCGAAACCCTAGATTTCTGATACATGCGGTTCAGTGCCGAATCCAGACAATATGGAGAACATGCAGTTCGCGGAGGAGCTAGTGAGGGAGTTTCTGGTGTTCAGAGGTTTCACTAGCGCTCTACAAGCTTTCGAGGCTGAGTTATCGACAGACATAGGAAAAGGATTTCAAGTGGATAGATTACTGGAGTTGATTTTCGCGGTGTATATTCCGAAGTATCAGGCGGAGAAATTGGTTGGCCTGTTCGGTTTCTTCAGGCATTGCTTTTCTACGGTGACTGAGACTGTGTTTTTGGCTACTCTTTCGAAATTAGAGGTCTCGATTCTGCGTTACTACGTTGTTTATGCTACGCAATCGGCGAGGAGAGATAAAGTTGTTGAGTTCTTTGGATTGGCTGGTAATGACTTGCTCCAGCGAGATCCGGATTGGATTCCGTGGTTTGGTGAGATTCATTGTCTCCTTGTGATTTTTTGTTCTTTTATTAGGTTTCAATTCGTGTGGAAGGATTTTATTTTTTTTGGACTGTAGCTATTCCTTATTTGAAGAACCCGAGCTTGGAGCCTCAGTTTAAGGTTTACTTCTCAAAGGAATGGTATGAAGCGTTGCGCCTCTCTTTGAGGAATTTTTTCAGCGAGATCTTCAATGGTACTCATATCCTTTTGAATTGCTTAGTTTTTTATTATACATTTCTTTAGGTTATTGAATTGACAGTGTTCTGGGTTTTATTTGTAGAAATTGAACTGTTACTGAAGATATTTGTACTTCTGTCAGTTCAGCTGATTTGTGTTTCTTAGACTGAATACATCTTTGCACGCAAATGCTGGCATATCTATTGTATGTAGTTTTGCACGTGTTGTAGTATCGTAATAAGAAACAAGGTCATCTTTGTGATATGCTGATGTTATTGACTGGACTTTGAACACTGTGCCCTTAACCAAACCACGCATTCCTGCTCTGTTGAAGATTTTTCCAGTAAATACTGTCTCGGTATTGAAATAGTTGCTACTCTCAGCTCATCCAAACATTGTCTTTGTGATATGCTGATGTTATTGACTGGACTTTGAACACTGTGCCCTTAACCAAGCCACGCATTCCTGCTCTGTTGAAGATCAGCTCAGAGAAGAACACAATAAGCCTTCTCAAGAAAGATATTAAGCAACTTAATCTTAAGCTATCACAACTTCAGGCTTTGTTAGAGGAGAAAGAAACTCAATTACAGCAGTTAAGGAGGTAGGATGGTCTTAATATTTAGACAAGAATGTTTGTTTTCCTTGAAATGTTTCTTATTATGAGATAATGTTTTGCTCATACTGGCAATAGCGCTGCATCACCATTGGACTCAGGCAGGGGACAAGCTCAAAATTCAGCCGCATCAAGTGTAGTGCGTGATGATGATTACTTGCTTTCCAAGAATGACAAGGAAACTTGTACTTATGGTCCCTCAAGTCAGGGCGAAGCAGAAATGGATCAGGAGAGCGTTGTTAGTGATCTTGCTACAAATTTGTCAGGACTTAGTATGCCAAAGTCTGGGGATGAATTAAATCCCATGGGTCTTGCTCACAAGGAAGAAGGTAAAACAGGTTATGACATCCCAATGATGCATGGTGACCGTTATAAAGGCGAGTCACTGCTCTATATCGCTTCTCTTTCATGTTTTGGAAGTTATAGTAGTTATATTGGAGAAAGATATTCTTCTTATTAAGATGTCTAATTGATTTGGCTTGAATAGATTGGCAGGTGGTTGTCACTTTTTGCTTCTTATTAGGTAAATAATTGTTGAATGTGATGCTACAGATGGTGGCGGGGAAATCCAGAGCAAAGAAGAGTTCCCTGAAGTGAAAGTAGATTTCCAGGTGAAATTGCTGATCAGCTGATAATTCACTTCACATTTTAATAATCAGATAGTAATAATGTCTGCTTTCTTTATCGCTTTCCACTATTTTTGTTTAATTTTGTTATTATGGTATTTTCATTCACTAAATCATGCTTTGCAGGAGACATTTTTGGGTCATACAAGTCCAATCAGTAGGTGCCGTTTTTCTGCATCTGGGACCAATGTTGCCAGTGCTTCTGTAGATGGCACTGTCAGGTACTCTTATGGTGCTTTGTGATATAAGGACCTAGTCATTGTCTATTAGTTGCATACTGTTCGCAACTGCTATATAGTTTACTACTTTAAAGTTCTAATCTATTCCTTATTTTCAATGCATTTTGTTAATGAAGGATATGGACATATGACTCATCAACTTCAACGTCTAGAAATGCCACCATATACTGTGGAGCAGAGATTATGTCACTTGATTGGGAGTGCAAATCTGACCGCCTGGTAAATATTACTTATTTAGTTTTTGGTGGCATGAATTAATACATAGTTTGATAGCAGTTCATTTTTCCAGTTTGTTGAGATCTATAATCTCTTCATTTAAGTTTTGTCGTTTCCTTTGGCAAAGCTTCTCATAGGCACTGCCGATGGGGGTATCAAGGCTTGGAATGTTGATGCAAAGAGAGTTGTTTGTGATCTCAACACCGGTGAAGCATTTCCAAGGTATGTGGTTTCATAACCACATCCAATGATATTTTCCCTTTGTGTTGATTATAAAGTTTTGAATTTTTGTTGTTCTGCAGTATATTAGACATCAAATGCAGCCCTGTAGAACCCATTTTTGTTTCAACGGCAGCATCAAGAAGGTAATTTACTATATTTTGTTGTTGTTTGAAAGTCTCTTTTCTTCGTTACGGGTAGTTCAAGAGGAAGAAGCTGATTAGTTGTTAGAAAAAACTTCTTACTGATGCAAATGGTTTAAATGTACTCCACAATGGTGTCTTATTGGTATTCGATTTCAAGAAAACTATGATTCTAGTAACTCTCTTCTCTAAAAGTTTTGATGTTGAGATAGAGAATAATGGGATCTCATTGTCTTAGCAGGCATGGTTCAAGCTATATTGACACTTTAGGATATGCTTCATTAACTGCATGGAACATGAAGACATGGAGACCCATGGTATATTCTTGTTTTCTCTCAGATCTTCATGTTTGTTTGCACACCAGTTTTTTCTCATTTATTCCTTAAAATGATTTTCATTAGTGAAGACAGTTCTTCCTCTTGGCGAAGATCCACCGGCAATTACTTCCATATGCTTCAATCACAATGGAAAGATTTTAGCAGCTTCTGCAACTGATGGAATGATCCATATGTTTGGTATCCTGTTGGTTTAAGCACTAGTGTCATTTTTATGTCTCTTTTAAAGTTCTTTGTAGTCTATACACAGTTTGGAAATTGACAATGGAATACAAGAATTTCAGAAAACATGCTCATTATTGTGTATGTATGCGTGCAACTTAACTATCAAAAGACATGTCCGCTGGCCTTCAAATTACTGGTTGGCCAGCACATGATTCTCCTATAAGCTCAATTCTTTTTGGGCCTGATGAGACAAGCATTTTCAGCTTGGGTTCTGATGGAAAGGTAAATGATTCTTGTCTGATCAATGAGGGTTTTTGGTGGAATTGTTTGTGCAATATCCAGTTTATTTGATTCAGTACTTTTTTCCAATATATAGATAACTAGACTCGTGTTTTGTGCGTCCAGATTTTTGAATGGAGCTTGCAAAACCAAGGTCATGTCCTTTGGTCAAGAAGTTGCCGCAGGTACTTTTGTTTTTTTTGTCTTTTATGTTTTGTTTCTTGTTACAAGGTACTTTACCAGTTCTTGAACTTGGCTATTTAGTCACTTTTTGATCTTGAATTCTCTAGAAAGAAGGGAAGTGGGGAATACTATCTAATTATATGTGTGTATAGTTATCTATATACTATATATCGTGGGAAAGAAAGAAAGGTAGCAATGGAGAGACTTAAAAAGAGTGAATGAATGTAAAAAAGAAACAAAACTCTGCCAAATGGACGCATGGTTGTGTGCCATCCTGTTCAGTTTATTTGCTAAATGTATATATATGTTTTGCTTAGCAAGGTCTAACTGCTTATCTAATCTCCCTCTAGGTTCTTTGACACTGAGACCTCGTCATCGAATAGACATGAAATGGCTTTGGATGCTAATGGGAGGAGACTTTTGGTCACTTCTAGTTTAGTAAGAGCACCCATATACCAGGTACGACTCTCTCCTGCGAAGATGATGGCTTTTGTTTACAATGTGATATCCATTTTCTTCAGCCTTTTGGATGAGTGGTACTCACAATGTGATCGATGAGGCCCCATTTCAAACTTAAAGACTCAAGGTTTAAGGCAGGGGCAATCCTGATTTTCAAATAAATGGTAATATAACTTAAATATAAAAAGGACTATAGATCTGGCAAAGTGTTGAAATGTTTGGACTGTTGAATTCATCAATAGTAAAATGATCAGATTGGCTGATCTCGGTAGAACCGAGAGACTGGGCGAGTCAATTGTCAACAGTTATACGGTCTAGCTAGTTGAACTGGTTCAACCCAAGAAGATAGACCCGAATGTATCACGGGCCAGTTTGATCAATTGAGTAACCTGGATGAGCCAGAGATCTGGTTCCTGAGAAGTATCCCAGTCCTTGTTTGGATTTGTGTATTGTGACTCAGCTGTAGATCCTGTTGAGGCTGTGACTAAGTAAAAAGATTGATCGTTTTCAGGTTCGCGGACATGTGAATGGCATGAGAACTCTCCCACACAGCTCAATCATCACAACTGTGGATTGGCATCCAACTCTACCCATTTTCTTGACTGGATCAGCTGATCACTCCGTTCGAGTGACATCTATATTGTAAGTTTGAATTAATTCATTTCTTCATTGTTCTCCAGCTTAAAGTAGAAGGCAGAGCTTGTTGTATGTTTGCATTTTAATTGTTAATTAGTCCTCCTCGAATTATCTTTCGATTCTAACTTTTCCCATTTCGTTGTGAAGAGTTTGCTTTCAAGGATTTGACTGCAATTAAATTCGAAACGCAATCCAAATTTTGGAGGAAAACATAATAGTAGTTAAAAGTAGAGTAGCGTCCTTCCTGGACGGGCCCGAAATTAAACAAGCCCAAGGCCACGTTAAAGTCTGATTGACTCAGCTGTTGGGCCTAAGCCTGAACTCTGTTAGGCTGTTGTGTTGGTCGGTCTTTAAGTCTGTTGACGATGGGCGGGAGTGGACTCTCTTCGGGCCTTAAAAAACCTGATAAATAATTAGTTTAGGCTTATTTAACTGCATTTAAGACACGTCTCTACGGGTCTTCTGTTTTAAGGGTTTGTTTTTTGGGTCTAGTTTAACGTTAGCAATAGAGTAGGATGGGCCTGGGCTTAAGTTTAGCCCAAATTAATTTTAAGGATTTAGGCCTATGACATTTTAAGCCCGAGCTCAATTGATCACAGTTCAAGCCCAAATTTGTACTTTATTTGCCTATAGTTATTGGGATTTCGGGCCAAATTCGTTGACTTGGATTGAGCCGAGCAAAAAATGTGAAAGATATACCTATTCTTGAATGATTGCTTAGTCTAGTTTCTTTGCTATTAAGTTTTTTAAAAATAAAACAGAATGTGCCAACTTGAAGTATTTAAAAAATATAAATTATTTATTGAATCAAATTTTAGAAATTAAACAAATTTATAAAATTGTTTAAAACAAAGTGCCAATTATATACATTAATATATGTAAAATGTTAATTATAATTTATAAAGAAATTAATAATTATAAACAATTGTATATTAAATATTAATATTTGATTGGATTGGATTGATTTTTTTTAAATAACATAAATTCAACCTTTGAATTACTTAGTCTTAATTTTAAATTTTAAAGTCAATTCTCAATTTGATTTTTAAAACTCTCTTCAATTTTCATTTTATCAATTTGTACAGCTATGCTTAATTACACAAATGAACAACATATCAAATGCACATCTTTAAAAAACTAAGCTAAATTCCAAAAAAATATGTTAAAAATCACATTAAAAAAAAAACAAACGAAACGACACATCGATTTGCATGCTAAGATAAGTTATTGTCAGCTGAGTCAATTACATTCACTTTCTTAGATCCGTTAGCTCGGTCTATTTGGGCATGTACGTATTGACAATGTTTGGTGTACTGGTGCTGTACCCTCACATTAGTGAAGAATAATGCTTCCGGAACAGTAAAGTCGACGTTCTTGTCCTTCTTAATCATCGTCACTATAATCAATCACCATCCTATGACTAAGTCGAGATTTCCTACTTGATAAGGACGTGTTTTCTATCGAAGCGCTAGGAGGAGCGACATCATCCTCTGAATCTGCTAATGAATCGGATAAATTATCATCAGCATTACTATCCACTGACGGATTTTCAACACTCAAGTCAACTCCCTTCTTCACATGGTCAATTGAGACATCATTCTCAATCTCGTCAATGGCCATCCTCATGGGTCGGTTGCCTCCATCCCTAGATAAGAGCAGAAGATTTAATTTGAGTCCGAACTTTGTATGTGATCCCATATTGTCACCACTAGGGGAGGCAAGTTGAAGAGTTCAACATACCTTTCTGCAACATCTTCATGAACCCCATCAACATAACTGTCATCAGTCGCTGAAGGCTTATTGAATATTTCTGCGGCCTTCTCGGCTTCAGCTGATGAAACCAGCTTCCTGGTTTTCCTGTCCAGAAAGCGAATTATTTTAACTGACGTCATTATATATATATATATATATATATATATGCATGTATGTCAATATTCACCATTAAAAGGCAACCGCTAGATTTAAGAGAATCAAGTCCGATCAAATTTATTTTGATTCACTTTCGTACTGGTTTTATTCAATTTTTATAATTAATTAGATCTAGGAAATAAGGAGAAAAGTCCGATGAGTCAAAAAAGAGGAAGCCTAGTTTTTTTTTGGCCGTGCCTGTTCTTCGAAAGAATGCATGCGATGGTGAAAGCAGAAAGAATTACGAATAGCTTAATACAAGGCACTGAACGGTTGTTAATGAAACATAATCATGCAGTAATATACAGGAATGAACAAGTTCGTTAAAAGGGTCAGGAAATGAACGGAGAAGGGAGACTGAGAAAGTTACTTGGCAATGGCGCTTAAGACTTGGTCATCATCTGAATCCCCGGACAAATTCCGTTCCTTATTGTGCTCCTTGGCAGAATGCTTGTCACCAAGTTTATTTATACGTCTTCAACACGAAAAGAAGTGTTAATAACGTAAACTTTTTGCAAATAATTGTTGGGACCCCAGTCTCCAATAACTACGAAATAAAACCAAAATAAATTTTGGAAGGGGAAGTTTCTATGTCGATCCATAAATTCCAAGCTCGGCTATGAAATACTTCCAATTCGCCACAAACAGTTGAATTACCTAAAAGATAATTAGATTAGACTAGGTGGTTTATGGCTTCGATGGTAACTGACTAACTGCGGCGAGTAAGAAAATGAATCATAGAAAGAAGGCCTTGCTCAACGATTAAGCTAACAAGAAATAAGAGAGATACCTGGGAACGAAGCTTGGGAAATCATCGCCAGAATCTCCAGAAACCTCTCCGTCAATATTTCGTGTCAGTGATTCCTCACTAAATAATGAGGTTTCTTTCTTGTTTTGTCTTCTACAAAATGAGAATTATTATGTGATTTCGACCAACATATTAGTTGGGTACATTGGCAAATTTTTACCAAAACTCAGTAGATATACCTTTTCTTTAATGATAGCAGTGTCTCGTTATCTGAATCCTCCCCAAGAAGAAAGTCACTAGGTTCATCCTCCCTCGAATGCATATTCTCTTCAGACTTCTTACGGGGCATAAGTAAACCAAGTTGTTTCAGCTTTCGGGAAACTTGGGCAGCCGTGAAAGGATTGTCAGCCGCTAGTGCTTTTGCAATCATATTGCTACACTTTTTATGGTCTTTGAACCTGCATCATGATAAGAATAAAAATTATTCATATAATAAAAAATTTAAAAATTTTATTATTAAATTTCATTTAAATAAAGATTGTTTTATAAACAAGTGTTGGTGTTAAGAACAAACTTATAAAGAGAGGATGAACCTAGTGACGTATATTTCCAGTATAAAACGTTCACTCCGTTCATTTTGTATTCCATCGGATAAACTTGCATTAATAGATAATATAGAATTCCTTAGGCACTTACTGTTCATACAAAACTTTAATCATTTCCTCCTGGTCTCTGTTAAAGGCATGTACTCGTTTCCTAGTGCTCCTGCTAAAAACGAGAGGTCCAGCATATTAACTTGAAAGAGTGGGAAAGCATTTTAACAATCACTAAAGAAAAGAGAATACTCTTAAAACTTACACAGCTTGCTTTGAACATCCTAATTCGTCTGGGTTCTGAACCTGAGTTCCTATCTCCATAGCTTGTTTTGGTTCGGCTGAAGTTGGGGTGTCCACAAGCCGCCGCCTTTTCTTGGATGCGACTCTTAATCCCAGCTGCTTGAGCTTGTTGGAAACTTGTGCTGCTGAAATCTGACCATCGGGATCTAGGGATTCAGCAATTAAACGACTACAGTCTCCATCATCTTTGAACCTGCGAAAATAATTCAGTCACGCCGAATGGGAAAAAGAGTGATTTGATCTTTATAGAAAGGCTAAAACAAGCACAGACAAACTCATTATGATACAAAAATAACTGTTAGTGTCTCATCAATGCATTCTTGTATGATGCATGTAACAGATGTGATACTTACTTATCATAGAGATCTTTTATTCTTGTCTCCAACTCATCAGTGAGAACAAGTCTCCTCTTTCCTTTTGTAACTCTTTCAGGCCCATGCTCAGTTGCATCTCCTTCACTGCGCCAGGAAAATAAAAATAAATAAGGAAAATAAAAAAATCCTTGATGAAAATAAACGTTCAAAAGGGTCTATAAAATAGCATCCATATCATAACGTTAACAAGTATCCGCCACATATGCAGAAATGGAAGATATTGATTTAACAAGTATCCGCCATATATGCAGAAATGGAAGATATTGATTTACTTTTCATTCCCAAGACACTAGGCAATCTTCGCCTTTTCAGTACATCAAAGGCCTCTAGACACCTCGTGAAAAGCCAAGACATTTAACTTCTGTTGGGGCCTTTATTTTGTACGCGGACCACGTCACCATGAGGAAACAATTTTACACTGTACAGTCACGACGTTCCATGGTTCCTAAAAATGATCCAAGCTTGATGGTGTTTTCTAGTTAAATCATCGTGCTGAAGCACCAAAAGCGGTTTTCCAGCCTTCCAATTAACGAACAGAAGAGGCAAGCCAAAAGATATCAGATATCAAAGTTGTTAAGCAAATCTTACTTCCTAGGACTAAAACGGCTTCTAAGACCCTGGCTCGTGAAATAAAAATAATGTAAGGAGAAAAAGAAGCTTCTAATACCCTAGCTCATGAGAGATCACAACATCTGCCTCATCTTCACCCAGCGCATCTGCTATGCTTCTCGGTACCCAGTCTTGTGCTCGTGACGATCCAAATTCTTCATTTGCTGAAATGCTGCCCAAACCAGCACTGCCTTTCCTCATGTTGCCAAGCTCATGCATTAGATATTCGGCATTTATGTAATGGCATTCAGCCTTGGACTTCCAAAACAGAACTTCCACGAATAGAAGGGGTTGATTCTTCATTTTCCTTAGCATTCTTCTAACCAGAGTTGTAAGGAAATCAACTACGTTTGTGTATTCCTTGCATGGACACGACTGTTGCTCATCCAGGATGTCATAGAACGTTATAAGAAGTGATAACTGCATAACTTTGTACGGTGGTCATGTGAGTAACAATCACATACGAAAATTCAATATTTTAAGGACAAATCAATTCAAGTTATAACCTGATATAACATTGGAGATAGATCCAAGTCATCCGTAATTCTCCGCAAAATGCTGGTGATATAGTGATTTGTCCGTGTGGAATTGCTCTTATAGAACTTAAGCAACCAGCATAAATTCTGAATGATGCTGTGGTTTGCAAGAGTTGACACAAATGTTGAGACCTTAAAATCAACTTCACAAGTCACGGTGGTTTGCTCATCACCAGAAGAATCATCTGCACTACAAGAGACGTCATCATTTATAGAGTCATTCTTTCCGTCATCCTCCTGAGGTAGATTACCATGAAAGTTCACCGTCTCCTGAACAGATTGCTTGGCTGCATCAACCTGGACCGTAAGCTCGTTATTTTCTGGATGATCGGAAGATGCATTTTCTCGAATTTCCTTTTCTGATATCTGTAGATGTTCACTACAAGAAAGAAGATTCTTATCCTGAACGTTAGCTTCGCCTGCAGTGAGTTCATTTCCGGTTTCCTTATTGCCACTCGGTGCTTTCTTTTTTCTACTCCCCCTTGATTTTTTAGACACCTTAATCACAAAGGAAAGGTTTCAAATGCTTGTCATAAATAGAAGGGATATATAGATCCCACTAAATTATGGCAACATATCAAAGAAGCAATTAAGACATGATATTATCATAAATGTAACGTGCAACATGAATACCTGACTTAATCAAATATTAGTTCCTTCTAGCATTAAATAAGCATGATAAACTGATTTTCTATCAAGTTAACGGCTTTTTTGACCTGATAACACCTTTTTCTAACCATAAAAATTATAATAACTCAAACTAGTCCCAATGACTCTAAGATTCGACAAAGGCAAAAACTGCATTCATTATATTCGACAAAGTGTAAAGTACCCCTCGTTGAAACTATAAGATTAAAAGAGACATCTGTATCTCACCTTAGAATTCAAGAACTTGTGATATTGGAAAGAAGTGACAAATTGAGCAACCTGAAAAAATATAATGACATCAGAGTTCTGTACACCATTGTGTTCCTTTTCAATATCCTCACGAATTGACTGCGTCAAAGCTGAATGCATTTTGTTCATGTTAAATTAGCTTTTCCATGAGAGAAAGAAAGGGACATAAAAGAAGTACACCAAACAAATATAACACATGTTCTAATATTACGTGTACCATTGAAACCCCCTGAGAGAAACTGGTTCAGTAAACCGTGAAGTAACTGTGGAATATTTTCCTTCATTGGAGGCAATCTCCCATGGTCTGATACAATCTGTTTAACTGGACCTCTATGTGGATTATTAACCTTAGGTATTTTATTACAAGTAGAACTTGGGCTTCCTTTATATACTGCTTTAGAACCATCCTGATGGAAAACAACAGGAAAATTGGAATTAGGCCTAGCAAAATGCTTATAATCATAAACTGCAATGCATTGTCATACCATGGCAAGTCGTGTAAATGTTCCAGCGAATTGTGAATGACGAGCCATACTTCGTGATCTGGAAAGCTTTATTTTCGCTTCCTCCTCTTCCATGATGGATTTGAGGTTATGAAAGGAATTCTTGGTGCCTTCACCAAACTACCAAATTAAATTGATTAGGACTGCTAACTATATTGATCGACAAGCATAATATAGTGCAGTAAGTTCTACAGATCAATGGTTCAAAAAAGTAATGACAATGTGATTGCTGACGGCTGAATGCAAAGACTACTTGCAACAAAAGAAATTTTTGCTAGAATTTTGGCTTTGTCTATGTAGTTCCACCTATTCAAAGTTCTAGTTTCTGGAGAAGGTGAAGAAAAGCAGGCAATACATACCTTTACATTTGCATTGGCAACCAACTCTGGCTCTTGGCCCATAAAAATGAAGTGGAATATTTCAAGCAAAAGGAAATTATCCTGCCGCAGATAGCTATAAGTTCCCCCAAGATGCTGAGTTATAACTATGATAAGGTCCATCACATTTTCATGGAACAAAAGCTCCAGAAATCTTTCTCTTAACATCAAAAGTTGACAAGCAGATCCGTCAACCTTCTGCAGTGGGGAAATTTCTTGAATGGCAAGAATGTTCCGAAACAGTGTCAGGACAAGTTGTACCATTTTCCAATCATCCTCGGTGAACGTTTCACTGAATTTTCATAGTGGTAACGCTATCAACATTACAAATATTATTCACGATAGGAGAACTAAGTGCATAGGGAACTGAAAAGCAGAAGCAGTAATTTATATTCTGTAATCCGAAGGCAATAAACCAAATTATCAATAAAGAACAATTGAAAATCATATGGTTGCTTAGATCTTACGCTTCCAGATTTTCAAGCGGACCTTCAAGAAGCGAAACAACGACTGTGATTGTGTGGCTACACGTGATCGCAGACTTCAAAGCCCAAAGATACTCCATCTGTTGAGGAATATCCTTCGAAGAAGGCTCGATTGGCATAGTAAGAAACACTAAAACCTTAACTGCAACATCAAAAACAAACAAATTATACTTCCAGGGTAACAGCAACAACTAGTAAACGTGAAAGCACAAAATCACCATGACACGAAACAAGTAACACATACCAGCATTCAGAATCAACTGACGATCATCTTGACAGTTCTGAATAATCGGTATCAAATCCTTGGACACGATGTTCCATCTACAGACTTGTTTAAAAACTTCTCGCGTTTCCGGATCATCGCGCCTCAAAAATCTCAACAAGTCCCTTAAATTATCTGCTAAAAAGAAAACCTAATCACTTTCTCGCTCATTTTTCTATTTTTTAACCTTGTTTCGCATAAACAAACAGATCCTTACAGATATCGGTAACCGACACATACCTAGACATTGCTCACCTTTGCAGTAGCTGATCTGATTGCCGTTCTAGTCCTCTCCGGCGACACCAAGCCCGGCGCAGACGATAGAAAGACCTTGAGTATCCATCTCATCAACGTTGAAGCTCCGGTTGAGAGTTAGAGAGATAGGTAGGAAGTATGGGGTGACGTGAGGAGTAGGGGGCGGGAATTGGATGAAATGTTTTCCCGCCCTCTTG
>JANTPM010000007.1:33789208-33805133 GCA_025434745.1 Erythroxylum divaricatum
AGATACATTTTAATTATTCAAAATAAGTGTCTCTTGACTTTGTATGCATATTTATAACTTTTCTTCCAAAATTAACCTTTCATTTCTCTCTCATCTTAATTATACAAATCACAATTTCAAGACAATTTCTCTCACATGCTAATTTAAGTGCTGATTACCGAGGTAAATTTATGGGAATATTAATAAGGGTAAATCTATAATTTTATCATCTTTCTTAATAAATGTGTACTTTTCTAAAACGACTTTTATTATGAAACGGAGGGAGTACTTATTAACCTTTCGAAATAAGAAGAACAAGGTCGATTTTGCAGAAAACGTTTTGATTTTTACATTTTTAAATTAAAAGAAGGGTCAAGTGGAGTTGAATTCGGAGTCGGACCAACCTGCCTCTGCCCGGTCAGGCTCTAACAAAAAGAATGTGAATTCAGTGTTTTTTTTTTTTTTCATTACATGAGAGTATGGGACAATGTGTAGAAGAACTTGCTTAGAAAGCGAAAGGTTCACAAAATGGTTAAAAGCTTGAAAAAGCGAAACAGTAATTCACACTCAACATAACATCCTCTCTTTCTTTCGGGACATTAAGCAAACAGGTGGGAGACACTCCAGAGAAACACAGCTATCCTCACCACCAACACCTACGATTTCACTTCTCGAACAATCCCATCATCAACATCCGGCGAGATTCCCACTTCGACGCTATCACTGTGATTACTCTGCTCCTGATGTTGTTGATCGACATTTACGAAGTGCTCCATATCTCGTAGCCTGGTTCTCACCACGTTCGTGACCAGTACTGCAACGTAAGCCAGTCAGTGAGACAATGCCAGAAACGAAGAAATTAGTTTTTGAAAGCGAACTTTACCTGCGGCTGTGCCGATGGTCCAGAGCCAGAGGATCTTCAAACCAGGACTCTTCTCTCCTGACATTTCAGAACTTGCTCTTCTGGTTTGACCATGTGTTCACGGTTTTGTGTGCGTTCTTCGGCCGAGTCCATAGAAACAACCGCCGAAAGCATGGGCTTGGGCCTAGGGAGTTGATGGCCGAATCAAATGGATTAAACTTCTATGTCAATGTTAGGGCTTCGGAAAACTAGGGTCGGCAAAGAACTAGAACCCGACATAATCCGATTCAAAGTTAATAGATGAAATGTAATTTAATCAAATTTTAACTCTAAACTTAAGTTTAATAAAAATAACTTTTGAATGTTCAACATACAAAAATACTCGTTCTAAAAATTTGATCAAACTGAAATTAACTCAAGCTTTTTTACCATCTTATGTTCTACATAGTTGACCTAAAATTTATGCTTAACAAAACTTATACAATCTAAAGTCAACAGATCCGACTAAATTTGATTAGGTTTTAACTTTTGATTCAGGTTTGTTTTCTTTTTTTTATTTCAAGTTTTAGGTCGAATATGAAATCACATTATTCGACTTTGTCAGAAACTCAAAATTTTATAACGTAACGACTTGGATTTATGCTATTTCTATATTATATAAGAATAAGACTGCGAATTATTGGATTTCTTCAAACTTTATATTTCAACAAGACTCTCACTAGATGTTGTTATTAACTTTGATTACGTAAAAATAACATCATTTTTTATGTTTAAGAATATATATATATATTTTAGTGGGTCTAGGCTGGAATTTCAAACCATCCAAATTCAATAGCGATCAAACTTGAGTCTAAAGTCTTAACTATATTAAAATTTGGACCAAACTTGAACACAAATATTTTAGTTAAGCTCAAGTTTTGGTAGACTTGTATCGACCTAATCTAGCATTAGAAATGTCAGTTACGTGTAACCTTACACAACCTGCCTCGACCCGAATTGAGGTCAACTAGTCACGTCCTAATTGACAAATCTCAGACCTAATTTTTAAAAAACTAGCCTCTGCTTGAGTTCATCTCAGACTGCCTAGACTCAGACCAACTCAAGACCCAACAATTATATATAAAAAAAAACTTATTTTCTGCTTTTTAATAGTGTTGGTTGTATTGGGCCGAATCAGGCATGGCAACCCTTTGCTGCATCATAGTGGACTCAGATTTGAGCAATCTTAGCTCAGCCGGACCCAGTACATTCCCACCCATTGCCAAGCCTATGGCCAATTGCCTTGTTTTTTGCTTTCTAATTTTAAACATAACAAAGCAGGTCATGTTGAGCCCAGTCAGACACTAAGCTTAGATTTGAGCAAACTTAGCTCAGCCCGGCCTATTACATTCCCTATCCCTTCCCAAGCCTACGGCCCATTGCCTTCCTACTCATTATCAAGCCCTACTAAAATCTGTGTACATCATTAGATTGCGACTCTGGAACGAATTCTGATCAGAAATGTGATAAATTTTGTAGAATTTGCAGGTTATTGAGTCCTTAAAAGGTACGTGAAATTAAAGACTCAAAAGAAGTGAACCTTCGTATGTGTATGGTTGATGTGTATGGAGTGCCAAGTGGTCTGGTACAACAAGAGCACTTGCCATTCAATCAAAGCTGTCACTGTCAGATTTCTCTGACACTCCACATTTTTCACAACAAATCATAAAGATTTAAGAATCATAGCAAGAACAGATTAAAATTATACGAATGTGGGGATGTCACTGACCTCTCGCTTGCTGTATACTCCAACGTCAACCATCCGCATCTTCTCCCCACCTTGTTCTTCTCTTGTTCCCTTTAAATATCTTTCGGGTTCATTCCTCTCCACACACCGCATCACTAGAGCACAAACCCTCCTTCTTTCGAGGGTCACTTCGTTCTTTGAAGTAGTAACCACCACCGTCATGGGTGACGCTCCTGACGCCGGCATGGACGCCGTCCAACGCCGCCTCATGTTCGAGGACGAGTCTGTTCCTAACCCTCTTCAGCTTTTTTGCTGTTTGGTTATTTTGTCATTGCTTTGCTTCATTTCATTTGTTTTTATCTGATTACTGTACTGATCTTTACTTCTTGTCCAATTTTTTGAATTGGGATTTCGAAATTTTCTCTTAAAGCTGATTTCTTTTGCTGGTGTTTCCAAAACTGCTTTTCTTTTGGGATTCCAGGTTGACTTTTATAACTAAAAAAATTCGCGGGTTTACTCTAAGTTGGATGTTAACTACTCGAATGTCTCAGTTCAAGCTTACTTTTAATTTTGGTATCGAGATATGAACTTATGGAGCAAAGATCTGTGCTTTGGACATTAGTAATTTTGTTTCGTTGGGAGCACTCATTACAAGTTGAAATGTTATGAAGTTTTCTTAACTTTCTCTGATTTAAATTGCTTGCAGATGCATCTTAGTTGATGAGAATGATAAGGTTGTTGGACACGAATCCAAGTATAACTGTAAGTGATTAAAGTTTTCAATGGCTGAATTTTCTAAAACAGAAGCTTTGTTCTGTTTGAGGTCTGTAAGTAATATACTCGGGTTTTAAGTATAACTGAGGATCTGCAGATGCAGTCTCATAAGCATAAGTTGTGAATTTTCATGTAAGTTGTCATTTTTATGAAATTTGCTTCATCTTCGAATCGGCAGGTCATTTATGGGAGAATATTTTGAAGGGGAACTCATTACACAGAGCTTTTAGCGTGTTTCTTTTTAACACCAAATATGAGCTACTTCTTCAGGTATATAGTCCTAATTTTATGAGTTGTGATTGAGTGGCTTGCGTGTGGGATGGTTCTTTATTTTTGAACCTAACATCCGATGCCTGTTACTTTACATCTGTTTCGTGAACCATGGTTGAGGTTTAGGAACCGGGATTTCGCAACTAACTGTTCAATGTTTTAAAATAGTTCTACTGAAATGTGAATAGGATTTATGTTTTAAGTGATTGTCTGCTGTGGACACTATTACACACTCTAACCAAATCTAAAGCAGGAGGACATGTATGAGGAGCATTTTTATCTGAGGAAATAAAATTGAAGAATAGGTGCCTCAAATAGGAAATTCATGACTACGGGGATTACATCCTCAACTATCTGCATATTACATCCTCAACTATCTACATTTTAAAGAAGTATATAATGGTTTTAATAAACTGCTTGTGTTTATCTAATCAAGCCCTTTGGTAGGCTTGCTGTAGGTATTTTATTCCGTAACTGGAACCTGAAACCCGAATTTCACTAAATTTCAATTCTTATCTGTAGAGCAAACTGTAGATTAATGATCACTGGAACTTGGATGTAAGTGGTAGATATTAATAAGCGTGCTTGTGCACCAAATGAGCCCAAAACAACTAGAAATTGATAGATGCCTGTAAGGGACAATTGAGTCAAGCTGGGTGTTGCTGTGTATATGATATGAACCAGCCATATTTAATCTATCAGTTCTTTTTTGTGAGGAACAATAAGACTTAAAAGTATGAAGTGTGTGTTCGTCTCTTTTTTTAATAATCTCGACAGCAACGCTCTGCAACAAAGGTGACATTCCCTCTTGTGTGGACAAACACTTGCTGCAGCCATCCTTTATATCGTGAAACCGAACTTATAGATGACGATGCTCTTGGTATGTTTGTATGTGCTTTTACAGTCTGACAAAGACATAGATGGTCGCAAGGTATAATAACTTACTAATTTTTCTTCTCCCTTCCTTATCTTTTGTCAGGGGTAAGGAATGCTGCACAAAGGAAGCTTTTGGATGAGCTCGGTATTGTTGCTGAGGATGTGCCTGTCGATCAGTTTATTCCAGTAGGACGCATGCTGTACAAGGCACCTTCTGATGGAAAATGGGGAGAACATGAACGTAATGCCTCAAACTTTGATATCCCATCATTGTTCTTTCGGAACATCATTTTACCTTATTATCGTAGTTGCATTCGAGCTAAATTTTTGCAATGACTGTGCCCGGTTAGAATTTACAAGCATTTCATTATCAATTGTTTCAAGGCTTTGACTGTCATGCTAGTTGGCCTTTTTTGCATTTCAGTATCCAGTTGATAGTCGAGTCTTCTTTCTTTACATTGCAGTTGATTACCTGCTCTTCATTGTCCGTGATGTTAACGTAAACCCAAATCCTGATGAGGTTGCCGATGTCAAGTACGTTAACCGTGAACAACTGAAGGAGCTCCTGAGAAAGGCAGATGCTGGAGAGGAAGGTTTGAAATTGTCACCCTGGTTCAGATTGGTTGTGGACAACTTCTTGTTCAAGTGGTGGGATCAAGTGGAGAAAGGGACTGTTAAAGAAGCAGCGGACATGAAAACAATTCACAAGTTGCTTTAATGTGGTGTCTGAGGCAAGAAATGGACATCTATATTCAATAAATTTGGATATGAAATGAGTTATGCAAACTTTGTTTTGCTTCAGTTGTGTTAACATTTTGAGGACTTGCAAGAAACAAGCTGGGTTTTATCTGGTTATTTGCTTTCTTATAATGTATGAAATGTATGAAAATTCTAAGCAATTTTTAAGAAATATTAGAGCAATTTATAGATTTGTCTGAATTAACCCAAATCATTATGATTATATTTGATACATCAACAACAAATAAGGTTGTAAATTCAAAGGAAATAAAAGGAAATAAACCACTCAAGACTTTCAATACCACCGATACAAGTACTTCAAGTCATGTTTTTGATCGATTCAGGCCCGAGTTTGAGTTCAGGTCCAAGTTCGAGTTAATTTGTCATATTTAGCCGACGCCAGGCTGAGTGCGAAGTGGCATCATTAGTTGACATGAGCAGCACACGCTCGTTGACGCCAAGATCACGTTCACATTTTAACAATATCAATGAAATAAGCGGTGGAACTACGCGTGCCGGTCTTGTTCTCTGAGAAGCCATCATTACATAGACCTGTCTCTAAAAGAAGACATCATAAACAAACAGTTTTAATCCCCGCAAAGAGTTCGTGGCTTTACAGCCAGTGAAGATTCGCCATAGCACTCTACTCTCCTCCTGTTGCTCTCTCTCTCTTTCTTGAGTTTCACAGGGCTAGACTCTCAGTTACTGCGTATTCTCTGAATCCCACAAAGGTTTAGCCTACTTGCCTGTGTTTTTCCCTCTTTTGGGCTGGTAAATTTTCAATCTTTTTATTATTTAGTGCTCTGATTTTCTCCTGTTCTCCATTTTTTGTTGGGATCGATCCCATTTCTTTTTCATTGTGTATAAGTTGATGAAGATTCGAAGAATGAAACAAATCGATCTTTGCTGCTAATAATTGAGTGTGTTACCATCGGATATTGTGACTAGATTCCTCCTTTATCTTGATGAATCTACTGAATAAACTACTTAATGATGGCTACCATGTATGGTAGTATTTACTTGAAGCGTATTAATTTCCATAGATATTGCTAAGCTTATTTATTCTTACATTAAATGCAACTGTTTTGTCTGAGGTATTACTCAAATTTATGATTTTGATTCTTCCAATCCTGAGGAGGAAGATATAATAAAGTGACCTTGATTGACATTTTCTCGCCTTTTTTGATCTGCCCATCTTTCCTACAATATACTAGCTGTTGTAATTTATGTTTTATTTGGGTGGTTGAGCTATTGCGCAAGGATACTAATTGCTTCATCTTAGTAATTTGTAAGGATGCTAAGTACTTATCGATAGAAAAGTTTACAACTTTGATGGTAAGGCGAGATTTCCGGGTGGTTGTTTGCTGAGAATGCGGAATCCTGATTTGGCTTTAAACGTGAAAATAAAGTTATAATAACTATATCTTGAATCAACAGCTGAGGAAATTACTTTAGAACAATGTTTTGCATTCTAAACTTACATGAGTTAGAGTCATTGTGATGTCTTCATTATGAAGTGTTTGCGGTGACGACATTAAACTGATTGCTCGACTATATAATTGTGTCGCGTGATTATTAAATCAGATCATTAGGCAAAAATTTTATAGGTTCTCATTGCATTTATTATATTTTTCTTTAAAGGCTAAGAGTTTGACAATGCAATAGGATTTCTAGCTAGTATTGCAATTAGCTCTTATTTGGGTTCATCAGAAAATAGATTACTGTTATAAGACAGACAAATGAGTAGACTTTTTATATCAGCATTCACATAGCAGTGGTACATGAAACTTGTAAGACAATTTGGATGATTTTCAATCTTTTTGTTAATTATTTCTTAAGAAAAGAGAATTATGCTTTGTATGTTTGAAGGTAGTTGGAGTAGATGGCGTTGGTCACAACTGCTGAAGTTTGTGATGCAAACCCACAGCTGATAGTGAGTGGTGAGCTCCGGGCACTACAACCGATTTTTCAGATTTATGGTCGGCGTCAGGTCTTCTCTGGTCCAATTGTTACCCTTAAGGTATTTGAGGACAACGTTTTGATTCGTGAGTTTCTCGAAGAGAAAGGGAATGGAAGAGTTCTTGTGGTAGATGGTGGAGGCAGTTTGAGGTGTGCAATACTTGGAGGCAATCCTGTGGTACAAGCTCAGAACAATGGATGGGCCGGTATAGTGGTCAATGGCTGCATAAGGGATGTGGATGAGATAAATGGTTGTGACATTGGTGTTAGAGCTTTAACTTCTCATCCAATGAAAGCTAATAAGAAGGGTGTTGGAGAGAAACATGTTCCTATAACTATTGGAGGTGCCAGAATCTGTGACGGGGATTGGCTTTATGCAGATACCGACGGCATCCTAATTTCTCGAACGGAGTTATCGGTTTGAGCCTCTGAGCTACTGGTTATTTTGAAGATGTTAGTTCCAATGTTGACGATCATTTCGTCTACTTATTTTATTAAACTACATCTGATATATGACATGAAAATGTATTATAATCTGTACTTTTGAAGATAAGATGTTCTGTCTACTAGAACAGGCTTGGTATGCACTGATGTGCTTGATTGCTTTAAAGTTTTAAACAGTTTGTGATTTTCGGATGGAAAATGGAGAATCATTTTGACATATTATTTTCTTTTTCTCCCTTAAAAATTTGAAACTCTTAAGGAGGATTGGGAAATTGGGAAGTGGATGATCATTATATGTAGCTCCTATAGAATCAACATACAGATTATGACTCTCTTCATTGCACACTTCTCCTTACTCAGTTTCAGAAATCACTTCCAAATCTCGGTGATGAAATTTTCCGGGAAAATCTGCATTCATTCTTGAACTGAATGGATTGGGAGGTACTGTGAGTTTGTCTCCTTCTTCTTCCAACATTTGACCACAGTTTTCATGTGGGGACGTTCAACTGGATGCCATTGTATGCACCATAGCCCCACAATTGTTAGCTTCTTTGCAATCTGACGATCACTCTCTTCCTCAATCTGAATTCTCAGCTCTTCACCTTGATATAGACAGTTGTATGCCCATTCTGGGAAGTTTACATGACTAACGTTGTCTGTGGTTACAATGGTCTGTTTTCTTCCCCCAACGACTTCCAGCAGGACCATTCCATAACTGTAAACATCTGACTTGTAGGAGACATTCCCAAAATTCCTGGAGAACACTTCAGGTGCAATGTACCCCAGTGTCCCCCGAGCTGTCGTCATGGAAACAGCACTCTGATCCTTGGCACATAACTTAGCCATCCCAAAATCTGAGATTTTTGGATTGAAATTGTCATCTAACAAGATGTTGTGAGGTTTAATGTCAAAGTGGAGAATCCTCTGATCACATCCCCGGTGAAGATAATCTATGCCTTTGGCGATTCCAAGAGCAATTTTCTGAAGCTTACCCCAACTAAGATGAAGATTCTTGACATCATGATCATGATCTGGAGATATAAATTTCTCGAGTGATTCATTCGGTAGATACTCATAAACTAGGGCTCGTCTAAATCCGTCAGCACAGTAACCAACCAAACGTACCACATTCACATGGTGGATTCTCCCCATTGTTGCTACTTCATTAACAAACTCTTCTCCATTTCCTTTGGAGCTGTTCAGAATCTTCACAGCCACATATACCTCATCAGAAAGCTTTCCTTTGTACACAGTTCCATATGCTCCCTGACCCAGCTTGTCTTTGAACTCATTGGTAATCCTTTTAATATCATTATATGCATACCTTGCAGGGTTGAAGGCTTTGTAATCCTCCAAGAATCCCTTCACTCTTGCTTGGTTTTCTTTATCTGATCTGTCCTTCCTGTACAGACGGTAGAGAAGGAGCGCCAGTAGGATGTTAAGAAATGAGCCAACAGCCACAACTGCGTTAACAATAGCTTTTGTTGGTAATCCAAGATTTAAGATAAGCAAGATACGCAAGGTAATAAAGAAAGACTTCGAATCTGGATATGAAAAAGGGCTTACCACTAGCTATTATCTTCTTTGTGGTGCCTGGAAAAGAATCATCACATCATTAGCTGCTTACTTTCTGGTAGGATTGAAAAATCAAAGGTTTGCGAGGAAACTTGGTTTCCTATGCAGATAGTGTGTCATAAGTCTAAATAAAACAAATGCTAGAGCTTTTCCAGAGACCTCATTCACAACAACTATTCATTTCTCTACTCCTAACCGTTTTTGGGCATGGAATTCTCTCAAACCCGAATTAAAATTGTCTTTTGAACCAATCTGTGGACTTGGAGAATCACTTTCCTATTTCCTGTCATAAGAACTTACGAATTCAAATCTATGAACTGAGAGTAGAATTGAGAAAAGACGTTAACACCTTACCTCCATTTTCTTTAGGCCTATCAAAACATCCAATATCAGTCTTGATGTCGGTACTCTTCCATCCACAGAACTTTCCTTGTGCTTCACAATATGCACATGCCGGGCTTGACCAATTCAGATAAAGAACATTATCCCTGCTATTGATTTCTCTAGGAAGTGAGGGAAGGGTATACATCTTTTTGCAGGACGCCAAGGAGAGGTAGCTAAAGGATTCATGAGGAGAAAAGACATACACATCATAACCTGGAACACTAAGGCGTGGCATTTTCAGGTAAATATTTCTGTTTTCTGATGTACAGTTGAAAAACGAGTAATTATAACTGAAACTAGACAGGAACTCAAAGGGGGTATTGGATAAACTGAGGTTTAGAGCCTGTCTTGGAAGACAATTGTTTGGATCAGAAGCAACAATCGCCTGAGACACATAATCTATAGTGTTTATATGCAGTTTTATAGAAGTTGGAAGCTCTAACAAGGTCTCACGCCTCACTGTGCAAGTTAAGTCAAAACCTGGAAAGCCACAGTGCTCCGGTTGCTTATCTTTAAGTCTGAATGGGAATCTGATCACCGGACCACGACGTCCACACTTTGATTCTTTACAGCCGCCGACGCCGATTCCATTGATGAGTTTTATTAATTAGCTGATAGCGGTTATTTTCTGATTAGTTAGTTAGTTAAGATTAGCATAGCTAATAGTATTCGTATTCATGTATAAATAGATGGAATGATGTACAGTGTTATGATTGAGAAATATACAGAAAGTTTTCACAATTTCTTCCACTTTAAATTGTTCATCCATAACCTACAAGAACTTGCAAGAACAAACACAGGATAACGTGTTTCATTTCCAAGGAATATCCCATGTCTCCGGAGCTTTTGCTCTTGCCAAGAAATGATTGATCTTAGTTCTTTACAGGATCTGTTCAAAGAAAACAAAGAATTGTCAAAAATCTCTACTCGTACTCTAATGGAGGCTCGAAGAAGAAAACCCACCTGCTGTTTTTGTTCGTTGGATCACAAAATCAACCTTTTGACTTGAAGTAATCATCAACCAAGGATCGAGCCAATGAATCTGAGACGGTTTCATACTCCGCGTTCTGTAATTAGAATTCAAAGATATAACAGTTTCATTAAGTCAACTTTCTCAACCACCATCTTATCTGTTCAAGGCTTAAGATGATAAACAATCAAAACTTTCTGACCTGGTCAAAATTATTTACATTGGACCGTGAAAATGATTGTTTAGACCTGCATCGAACTTAAAAAGTTCCGAAGATTCTTTCTTTTCTGTTTTTCGTTAAGGGACCATTAATCGAGTTTCTGCCTAGATAAGATGTATAGGTTCAGACATATCTGTCCCGGTGTTCCAACCTTTGTTTTTGTCGTTCTCTGCCTTCGAACTTGCATTAGCCAGCAAAATCATCGGTGCCCCCCATCTTCGTGCGGCAATCTTCACAACATAAGCTACCCTTTTCGGTTACAGAGCGATCCATCACACTGTGGTTTTCCCTTCTATGAACTATCCTGTGTTAAGAACGTCACAGTCTTGTATTTGTACAATGGCGTGTACTTTGTACAATCCATCAACTACAACAACTTCACACTTAGAGTGACGGACGCTGGTGTTCAGAACAATGATTGCTCCTCCGTTCCTGCCTACTCTTTCAGTGGCAATAACTTCACTTTCAGAGATCCTTATGGATTTCGCACGAACAGGTGGTCTGAAAACGAAGACCCATCAAGAGTGATGCTTTTTGTGAAGTGTGATCGTATGGTGGATTCTTCTCTCTATGTGAGTACTTCTCCTTGTATTGAAGATAAGTACTCATATGTCATGACTGGTGGGGGAATAGGAGATGTGGATGATTCTTGCAGAATAGAAAGCATGTTTATGTACTCTTTGCCATTCAAAGATAATAGAACTGTTACATACATGGAAGTTCATAATGGTCTGGTATATGGATTTGAGATTGCTTGGTATGAAGTTGTTTGTGAACCCTGCCTAGGAGAAGAATACTGCTACTTGGATGGGTCAAGAGGTGGTAAAACCTGCTCAAAAGGAGGTATCTTTTTCATTCTAGACTGCCATTTTAGTTTCGAGAATCCACTGAAATTGTAGAATTACAGAGCTCGTAAGTATGCTTGTGATCTGTGATTATGCTTGGATAGTGATCTGTGATTTCCTGACATGAAGCTTCTATAATGGTTCAAATTGTCAGTAAACTAAACAGAATTTGGTTTGACACGAAGAATCAGAACTTCCTCTACCCAATTCCTTGCATAGAATGCTGGAATTGTCAAATATATTAGTTCTGTATGCACGAGTCTAGTGCTGTGATCTGCTGACTGATGATATTGTTTGCTAAATTCTTGCAGTTATCTGGGATACATTGGGTGATATATTGAGAAGTGAGTAATCCCTGCCCGAACGTCTAGCAAAACACTGAGACCTAAAGAGGTTCATAAGATGCTTAGTATAGTGTATCAAATAGCATTAATAGGATTTGCACGTTGAATTCGGATTACTCATATGAAGATTAATTCCTCAAACTACACACTGAGAACTATCCAATGGCAGTAGTATTGTGTTAGGAAGGCTGTTTTCAGATTGCAATTCTACCCAGCATCTAAACTTTTCTATTTTGTGCAGATGCATTGCAGCGACATTTGATCTTGATGTTAATTGGTAAGGGACATTTTCTTTCAGGTTTAACAGATATGCTCATGATACTTTCAACTAAAGAAAATTGCTCATCCATAACCTGAAGTGGGAAAGCCAAATATGAATTCTGTTGGACTTTTTAGTTTATACAGTGATTGTTTTGGTTCTGTGAAATGATGCCTTCTTCACAGGAATAATCACCATGGTAAAGATAGTATTATGCTCTCCGTGCGTGTTCATGTTCTTGTTCTACACATGGAGAAGGAGGCATTTATCTATGTATGACACTGTTGAGGCATTTCTGCAAAGTCAGAACAATCTCATGCCAATAAGGTACTCTTACTCAGAAATTAGGAAGATGACCAATGGCTTCAAGGACAAGTTGGGAGAAGGAGGCTATGGTTCGGTATACAAAGCAAAGCTCCGAAGCAGTCACCTTGCAGCAGTAAAGATGCTCGGAAAGTCCAATGCTAACGGCCAAGAATTCATCAATGAAGTTGCAACAATTGGAAGGATTCATCATGTTAATGTGGTAAGACTAGTTGGTTATTGTGTTGAAGGATCGAAGCGTGCTCTTGTCTATGATTTCATGCCAAAAGGTTCCCTAGACAAGTACATCTTTTCCAGAGAAGGATTCACCACTTTAAGTTGGGAAAAGTTGTTCGAAATATCTGTCGGCATCGCTCGTGGTATTGAATACTTGCACAAAGGCTGCAATATGCAGATTCTACATTTCGACATTAAGCCTCACAATATTCTTCTTGATGAGAATTTCACTCCCAAAGTTTCTGATTTTGGACTTGCCAGACTCTATCCCACCAACAACAGCATTGTGTCTGTTACTGCAATAAGAGGAACAATAGGATACATAGCACCTGAGTTGTTTTACAGGAACATTATGGAATGCTCTTGATGGAAATGACTGGGAGAAAGAAGAATCTAAGTACAGAAACAAACCATTCAAGCCAATACTTTCCAGATTGGGTCCACGGGGAAGCAACTATGGGAAAGTTCGAAACAGAGGATGTATCCGAATGTGAAATGAAATTAGTGAAGAAAATGGTTATAGTGGCACTATGGTGCATACAAATGAATCCTGCCAATCGTCCTCCAATGAATAAGGTTCTGGAGATGCTTGAAGCAGATGTTGAATGCCTAGAATTGCCTCCCAAGCCTGTTCTATATCCCAAAACAATCGCTTCAATCGATACCGGAGATTGTACAGACGACACCAGTTCATCAAGTTGTCAGATTGATTACTCGGAAACCAGTAGTCTGATTGCAAACTCATACCAAAATAGTTACATGTGAAATGTCTCTGCTTAAGTATTGTTACATTTAACTTACAAATGAGACCTGTCTTTTAAGTTCGGAGCTAATGAACATAGTATCTGGCAATGAATCAAGTACTTGATAAGTTCGGCAGAACATGCAGAGGTTTCTCAATCCGCTTCAATGTGCTAATTGGTCTGTTAAGTCTAGATAAGAAACCAGCCACAGCATGTTGGTTGTTTAGCTTGTTAAAAGAATCCTTCAAGACACATATTCTGACCCAAACTCAACAAGTCAGGTTCGATCACCTAGCTCATACATGGGTTTGACCAAACCGAACTGGCTCGAAATGATTCAATAAAATAACGTAATTTTGGTATCGATTGAGTTTGATTTGAGATGCAAAAACAAAGGGTCAAGTTGGATTGGGCTAAAATTCATAAAGTATGATTGGATTTCAATTTTTTAGTTAAAATTTAAAATTTGAAGCTAAAATTCAGATTTTGTGTCATCCCGTCCATTGACATCTAAATTTTGCTGTTCAATTATGTCTTTGAATTAACTAAACTTTTGATAAAGTGTTTAACTTTTCAGTTCGATTTATTTTAATAATTTTTAATATTAAAATTAATTAATATATTAATTAATCAGTCAATTTTATTAATTAATAAGTTCTTATAAACTAAAAAAATCAATTAAGATTTATTTAATATTTTTAAAATTAAACTTCAAATTTTTCGATAAGTAACATAATCTCTAGCTGGTTTTATAACTATTTAATCCTAATGGAAACTATTAAAATTTTATATCTTTTGTCCTATTATTTTAGCTTTAGATTAACGTTTTAAAGTATTATTAAGGTTTAATTACATTTTAAAAAAAACTCAAACTTTATTCAATTTTTAATTATAACCCGAACTTTGAAAATTAGCAATAAAATGCTTAGTTTTTTAAATTTTCAATTCTAGCATGAATTTCAAAAAATAGCAATAAATTTTTAAAACTTTCAAATTTTTTCAATTATAATCCGACGTTAGTGTTTTCGTTAATTTTAAAAATGACCTATCTCATATTACGCAGCTCCAACGACTTTATTGATGCATTGCGCTGTAATATAAGAATAATTTGGAGCATCAGAAGAATAAACAAAAAATGAGTAATTAAGGGTATAAGGAGAATAACAGATAATGTAAGGTTAAAATTAAAGAAAATTGAAAATTTATACATTTTATTGCCATTTTCTAAAATTTGGGTTAAAAAATATTAAAAGTTTAAGTATTTACTTTTTAAAGTTCATATTATAATTAAAATTTGATAAAATTTTGAACTTTTTTTATAATTAACCTATTATTAAAAACTATTTATTTCTCTGCTACCATTCTTATTTTTATCCATAAAACGTCATTGTTTTATATGTAAATATAGACATAAAATGATAGTGTTTTGGGAGAAAAACATGGTTAGAACAGGCGCAACTACACAATTATCTGAACCCTAGTCTGAGGACAATAATGTTTACAGAGAAAGTCCAATGGACTTCATCATTTCAGAAATGGAGCATCCGAGCATGTTACATGTTACTTCAATGATTCCTGCTAACTTTTGTTTTCACCTCCCTCATGAAGTCCAGATGCCTCTTGTTTAGTGACACCTGTTAGTTTGGTGTGTAATCTTTGACCTAACGTAAGATCGAGAACGTTTCTTTTGAAGATTTTCCAGGAAAAAATGGCACCATGTGTTTCTCTGAGAACTTTCCAACAAGAAAATATGTGAAGATACATTTCACACCAACAAGAAACACTGACACGCGTGTTTCTCTGATAAAAAACGTACGGAGCAAGTGATGTCTTAGCAAGATATTAACGTCTTGAAAATGCCTGAACATACACAAGGCAAATTCCTGCCTAACATCTTGCCTTACTCTCTAATACACACAAATTATTATTCTAATATCAGTGAAATAAATATATACTAAGCATGTCGTAAGGTACAAGTTTGGTAAATCAATTTTAAACTTATCATTAATAAACAAAAATTTTAGTTTAGCTTATTTATTATATTAATTTGCTTCGTTATTTTTCTGTGACATCTGTACATGAGTTTATCAGAAATAATCTCTTTATTTTTTAAGAGTAAGGCTGTGTACTACCAAACATCTCAAGACTCGTCTTTAATGCAAAACTTTATACTGAGAACAGATCACTTGTTTCATAATTGTTGTGACAATACTGTTCTATTGCATTTGGTCCATATATTTATATGAGACCCACACAAATGTATGGACCAGATGCAATAGGACAACATTGATACAATAATTATGAAATAGGTGATTTCATTTGCTTCATACTGGGTATGATGATTATAAAATTTGAATATGAATAAACTCATTATCATTTACAATTAAATGTATTTAATAATTATTAAATTATATATT
>JANTPM010000007.1:33817003-33831443 GCA_025434745.1 Erythroxylum divaricatum
ATCATATTTGGAGTATGAGCTCTTTTAGGCTTTTTAAGCATAACTTGAGTTATACAACTCCGTTTGAGGTGATTCTTATTTTAAAATAAACTTGAGGCTTAAGGCTACATTTTGTATGAATAAGTCAACTCATGATTTTGGTGATTAATTGGTGTGCACTCATCACGAATGTTGAGTTACAGCTAATGACCCTGCAAGGTAATAAGCACAAGGCTTCAGGACTCAAGAAGTTGAGCATTGGAAACGGATGCAATAGATGTGGAATTAAAGCAAGAGTAAGAGTGTTAAATTATAAGTAGTTGAAGTCTGATCTCCGGATCGGGTTACAACATTCCTAGCTTAGAAGTAGCTTGTTCATTCCAAGGGAATTTTCTATCCCAACGGAAATAAACTTTGGATATTCTCAAGGAAAAAGGAATGATAGGGTGTAAACTCGCTCGCTCTCTTATTCAACAACAACACAAACTAGCATCAACAATAGGTATGACATTTCACAACCCAAATCAATGTCAGAGGCTGGTAGGCAAACTACTTTATCTTACTATTACTAGGCCAAATATTACCTATGTGGTAAATCTGCTTAGTCAATTTATGCAAACTTTGAGTGAGCTACATTTTGAAGCAGCTATGGAGGTAGTCTACTTTTTGAAACAAGCTCTTGGTTAACCCTAGGTGCCAAGCTCTTGTACCTATATATTTGCTCACTCGATGAAGTAGTTTGTAAGCTTGCCCACTAATTTATTCTACTATCCTAAAGTAGACGGTTATGTTTCCTTCAACAATTTTAGATGTGATTTTCAAGATTGTGTTGAGAAATTGAGAATCCCTTACATGAAAATTAAAGGAATTTTTTTTACATGGAGTAACAAACAGAGTGTATGATGGCTTATTGGGAAGAAACTTGCCAAGGAACTTCGAAAACAATCTCATTGTCAAACATCCCTCTTCTTCCTATTTTCTAAGCCGTAGCTGCCATACCATTTCTTTTAATCTGTCATCGTTTCCACCTACTAGAGTACCACAAGTCGTTGCTTATCATTTCCAACTATTGCAGCTTTAACCCGACGGTGGTGATCTCAACAGATGCTAGAGACAAGCATCAAACCTCACACAATGCCGAAGAAGTCACCAATTCCAACATTCTCCCTATGGCACCAGTGGTATCTTCTTCTTCTTCTTGTCATCATCGCTACTACTACTCCACAGCATCACGCAACTCGCAACTTATTCCTTCTCCGACATCACCGTCGCTGCCCCTCACTGCCATGCTAGAAGTTGCTTGTCGCTATAGCATCGCACCTCCTCTAACCAGTCCATGCTAGTGAAAATAACTCCACCCAGCACCGACATGAGTTACAATACCTAAATGCAATTAACAAACTGTCGTCAAGTCATAACTCAACCACCATAGGCACCATAGGCAGGGTTCACCTTTCTCTGCGGAGTTATGGGAGTTGTCTCGGGGCTCCAACTGGCCTGGGACATGAGCTTTCGACGTGTTATTTTAGAAGTCGACTCTTTTGAGGTTATTAATCTGCTCTCTACTTTCTTCGGGATATTGACTGAGTTGTCTGTTTTGGTGACAGGTGTGCACCAGCTGTTACAGCAAGAGTGAACTGTTCAACTGCAGCATGTGTACAGGGAAGACAACCAATGTACTGACAACCTAGCTCAACTTGCTAGGGTATGCAGTCCGGGTCTCTATCTACTCACCGAGCCTCCTTTTGACATTCAGGAGCTTCTCTGCCGCGATGAACAGGACGCTCTGTATCCACGGGCTTTAATTTAGTTTTGTAACCCCTTGTGTAATAAAAAAAAAGGAGCAATATCACAATTTTTAGTGCTAGGATTTTCGAGTCTTGTTTTTGGTGCTTGTTGTTGATTTCCAAGACTCATTAATTTCATTTTTATGGGCTTCCAAAACCCAAATTGTGTAAAGGGATGTGTATTCCTTTGAAATGAATTATGGGATCTGTGAAGGGATTTGGGTTTCTAAAATTTGAAACTTTTCATATTACCTGTGGTTTAGGTTTTCAGCTTATGATTAAAGGACATCAATATGAACTTTTCATATTTTAATATGTTATGCAATTAAGATTTACAACTATTGCAATTTAAATTCCAAATTTAATACTAAGAACAATTGAACAAAAATTCAACTCATGGAGTAAAAGATGACTCTGATATCATTATTAGAAAATTGATGAAAGACAGAAAGAGGTATGAAACTTTTTAATTAATTTCTTCATATTCAAGATCCCTTTAGATTATATCACATTACTGATGCTTAAGCACAATAAAATATAAACGTAAGTCATACTTTATTGTATAGCTTAATCATTTTTCTTAAAGTTTCCCTTGAATTGTTTTTTAAATTGATTCATCACAATTATCGTAACTACACACGTTTATGGCCTATAATAGTATTCACGCAAACTAATTAAGAGAACTTTATAAGTGGAATAAAGAGGGGCACGTAAGGATTGCCGGCTCTTTAAAACTTGTTCCAATTTATAATAGGACTTTGACTTTTTAATAATTTAGTTAAAATATAATTATAATTTTAAATACACTTTAATTTGAATTATAACTAATTCTTATTAAATACCATTAATTACAATTGAATTTGAATTATTATTAATTCTCATTAAATACTAATTATGTACAAATGACATCTAACATATAATTTGGTCCTTATATATCAAATATCTTATATTTGATCATCAAGTTTTTTAAACTTTATAATCAAATCTAACTTGATTAAGTTACCATTTTATCTTATTATTCATTTTTTTGTGACCCATTAAGTTCCTAAATATATTATTAATATATAAAAATCATAATCTTAACATATTTAAGATTAAATAATAAATTCCTTGTATTTTTTCTTTTATTCTCTAACTAAATATTTTATATCCACAAATCAAGATTAGCATCTAGCAACACATCGTTACTACCCAAATATTAGGAATTTCAAAGTGGTTTTAACTAATCTTTTATACATGATTTTTTCATAATATTAAATCCTTTCATTTATAATGTTTTGATTATATATAGTGCATAATATTATAGTCTACTTTATTTTAAGTCCAATAACATTAGTTATCTACTATTGGTAATTGATTATATCAATCACATTTAAAAACTATCATTAAAGTGTCATTCCATCATTTTCAAAGATTTTTTTAAAGCTATATTTGTTGAGAATAATGAAACATTCTCTCTAATCACTTTAAATAATAAATTTTATATTGATCGTTCAATAACCTTCATAGTTTATGTTATATACAACAACTATCAGTTGATCTATCATTGACAGAGGTAGGTCGTAACTAGTATCAAAATATAACAATCTTTATATAAGACCCTTTGGAGATCTCATTCAAAAGATCACTTATACAATTATTGATCCCCCACGATCGTGGATGAGTGCCCCAATGTATATTATCCAATTTCCCTCAGTTCTCTACGAATTTCATCTACTTAGGATTATCATTAACACTACAAATTTTCCAAAATTTATACTCTCAAAATCTACTTCAATTTAGGTTAAAATAGCTTCCATATTGGTTACATAAATCTCACAAAACTCTACTCATTTGTTTCGTCACCATTCATTTTAGAACATCATACATGTAGTTCTAACTTTTCCAAATTCAAGACCACTTCAATAACACCATCTTTAGCATGAATTTACCTTCATTTATACTTCAAACCTCAACCTAATTCATCCATATAATAGCCTATAACCTACTGTTTTAACACATCAAAAACAAAACAGAAAATACCATTCATGCATCATTTTTCCAACACTTATGTAACACCAATATCACAATCAATACATCCACAATTTATTCATCATTAACTTTTATTAACATATATCAAAAAAGATCATTACTTTACTTACTTGATCAGCTCAATTGCCTCCTTAATTATCAAGCTAACCAAGCCTTCCATGCATGTAAGGCCATCTCAAGTACAAGGGGATGATGGATAGAACTTAGGCAAAAGTTGGAAGCTGAGGAAGAAGGGAGTTCTTAGTGGTGAGAGGGAGGAGAAGAAGAAAGAAGATAGCAAATGCAGAGATGAAACAATCTTCTGCAATAGTTGAATTCATTATATGCAAAGTGTCATTATAGAATCATAATGACACTTGTCATATGTGCATGCAAGCCACCTATTCTCTTTATACACTGACAAATTTCACTCAACTGTTCTGCCGTTTGTCACTCAATTCTACTATCATGTGTCACTTATTATATAGGCCTAGTCATCCTAAATTTTCATATGTCAACTTATCTTGCCACTTGACATTTTTCCGAAGCTAAATGTGCATATTAACTCATTAATTTCTCAATTGTAACAATTAATTCCAAATTACTTATTATAATCCATCAATTATTGTTATTGGTAAGCCAAAGTACAAGAAATTGGAAATGCTCATTCATTTTAGTTTTATACCTCATAATATGTCAATTGAGTGTAATTTGTCTAAATCACAATTCATTTGTATATGTTATTATCATGCATATGATCGAAATCATAAAATCATGTTATAAATGTACCAAATTCATTCTATATGATGCAACTTATGAGACTCAATAATGTAACGCTTGGGATATTACAACTAATCCTTTACAAAAAAAATTTAAGGTCAAGGGAAATCATCACAGTCTGTATCTAAAAGAATTTCTCACTTGCATCAATTTCACAACTAACAAACTCAAAACATCCCTTTCTTACTCACGCCAATGAACAAAGAATCAATATATATTAAACAATGGACTTAAGTTCAATTATCCCAAAGTAATTAAAATTAAAAATAGAATTAGCTATTACAATAACTAATAATAGTAGTATTGGTCGATTATACTATTACACTAGTCAACCAATATGTCATACTAGTATACCATTTTAGCAACCAATGTGGTTGCAAACTTTGAATACATCATTATTCTTTCTTTTTGGGATACTAGTCAACTAATATGACATACTAGTCAACCAATGTATATTGATTATGCTTAAAAACACCCTGAAATGAACACATGCATTTCACACATAATCCAAACCTTTTAAAAAGGTTTTAAAAGTATTTGGATGTATGAAAATAGTTTTCTTTAAACCCTTCCCAATATTTCCTCTTAAGTATTACAAAATATATATAATATCTCCTTCATGCAATAATCATACAATAACTAAGCCTCTAATTCATTAAAATAATAGTTAGATAAAGCTTTTAAAAGAATCGTAATGATTTGTTAAATCTTAATATGCTTAATTTTTCTTGCTATTGGTTCTTCACTTGAACTTCCATATACATATATATACATACATATATATGTATGTATATACCATGCTTGTTTGGTTCACGCCCCTACATTTGTGTCATCCGCCTCCGGTAGACATGGACAAAGATACTTGTCCACTCCAAAACTAGAGGACAAATATCATTTGTCCCTGTCTACTTGACCAAAAATCATCCTTGCTTCTCTCTCACAACCAACGACAATTCTCCATCGCACGCTGGGCAAGACGATTCTGGGCAAGACGACGGTGGGCAAGACGACGGTGGTAAGTTTATGTTTTAACACAACGCTTCTGTTCTTCTTCTCCATTTCTGGTTGCGCGAATTTGTGGATCTGGTTTTCGTTTTTTTGGTGTTCATATTCATTGACATTTCGTTTTTATATATGAAGGTCAAATCTTTCATATGCTGTACATATATATTCTCCATATATTCCATGTCTGTTTTCTTCATCTGAAATATCCATCACCGTCTTTCAAAAAGTTTTCTCTTTTACTCTATCCATAGATTGTGTGATTCCATTGTTCTTATTTTTGTCTTGGGCGTTCGTTGGTTTTTGAATTTGTCAAACTATAGAGAAGGGATAGTGCGTTCTTGAAGACTCTGTTTCCAGAGCCATTCTTGGTAAACCCTACCCATTTTCTGTTTGTTTTCTTGGAAATCTTTGTGACGAGAAAGTTTTATCTGTTTTAATTGCTTTCTGTTCATTGCGTAACCAAACACAAGAATGGAAAAGATTAGGGGAAAATATGAGTAATCTTGAGTTATTTGAATAGCCTCTTTCTTTTCTCTCTGTTTCTAGCAGTTTCTTTGTAACCGAACACATATGTTCAAGAAGCATTCTTGTATTGGACCTGTTCTTTGAATTGATTTCCAACGAATAATCAGATGAAAGCGCATGGAATATCGTTACTTGATAATGATGATGTTTCCTTTTTTAGTGGAAAGATGTAACATAAAATTGAAAAATGAAAACTATTAACTCTATTAGTGCATTATTCTTTTATTGATCTAGGTTCTGAAACTAGGACTTGGCGTTTGCCTACGCTTAAAAACACTTCCTTTCATGGTTAATACTTGCATTGATTACGATTCTTGGAGTTGGAAAATTTCAGTTTTTGTTATTCTGTGTTTTGGGGGAAGTTGGCTTCCAACTTTTAGTGAAATAGCAAGAATTTTCCTTTCTGATGATGTGTCTGGTTAGTAAGAAACTTCTGGATTGCTTCTCTTTTTCTTTCTTTTTTTTTTTTCCCCCCCCGGAAAAGCTCGAGCTTTCATGTCTATATCCATTCTTTCTTTTCTACAGTAATCAAATTCTTATTGACTGTGCTTGACATCCAGAGGCTGGAGTCGGAGAAGAAAAAGATAATCTATGGAGGTCGACGCAGGAAGAGGTTTGGGATGCCAGAAGATTATGGATGGGAAGGTGAATGAAAGCAATGGTACAGAGAAAGAGAAGGCACTTCCTTCTTGTTGTTTGAAGGCAAAAGCTTCTGCTCCTGAGATGGATGCTAAATGCCATGCAACTGTTGTTTCTGGGTGGTTCTCGGAACCTCGTTCCTTTTCTGGTCGTTATCTTATTGTTTTGTTCTCCTTGCCTTGTTCCTCATGTTTCTGTGGAGCTCATGCTGGTGCTTTTCTCTTTGTCTAAGATCATTGTTTTTGCGTTTTTTTTTTCTTTTGCTTATTTAGGTGAAGCTCGCAAAAAAGTGTACTTCAACAATCCCATGTGGCCAGGTAGTGCTTAATCTCAGACCTGAGTTTTTCTTGCTATGGATTATTATTAAAAATTCATAAAAATTAGTAAATATTTAGCAGTATTCTAGCAATCAATTTGTGGTTTTCCTGATACAGATTAAGCTAGTAAGATTTTATAATTAGAGAAAAACTAGTGACGAATTCTTGCTGTATGTAATGGAGCTTCCTCTTGTCTAAATTGTTGTGGACATTGCCTTTGGACATATGCAGGAGAAGCACATTCACTGGATGTAAAGGAGATCATATACAAGGGAAAGTCTGAGTATCAAGAGATCTTGGTTTTTGAGGTTTAGTATTTTGGTCTATCTAGTTGATGCTTTTGTTACTCTAATTTGCTACTCATGGGAGGTTATGGCGTGAGCGTTTAAACAGTCTGCTTCCGGGTTCATGAGACAAAACTTGCCATTTTATATACATATCTGTTCTCCAACCACTGACCAAGCTGGCTAGGTTGTCTCCTTGCAGTCATCAGCATATGGAAAAGTGCTCGTACTTGATGGCATTGTCCAGTTGACTGAGAGTGATGAATGTGCTTACCAGGAAATGATTGCTCACCTTCCTCTTTGTTCCATTCTGTCTCCAAAATCGGTACGTATTTTCCGTGTTTCCTTTTTGGTGTAGACTATATGGTTAAATTTCTCTTTCCCCCATTTGCATTTCAACTAGGGAGAAGAAATGTGAAGTCTCATTGAGAAATTGTAATCATCACAGTCATCTTTGAATTGATTCTTGATGGCTCTACACTCTGCAGTGTTTGTTTGTTCCCTTCACGGATGGTTTTAAATCATTTCACTAAAGAATGCGTACAGGTTCTAGTTGTTGGTGGTGGTGATGGGGGAGTTCTTAGAGAGATTTCTCGCCATAGCTCTGTGAAGCATATTGATATATGCGAGATAGATTCGATGGTTATAGATGTAAGTGATGCTTGATATATTTTTTTTAAGCAATTACTTGCTTCTCATCTTCTCATCCTATTCATAACTTTAAATTTTCTCTAGGTGTCTAAGAAATATTTCCCCGAGTTAGCTGTTGGATTTACAGACCCTCGTGTCAAACTTCACGTAGGTGATGGTATGTACCACCTTTTCTGGTGTTGCTCTGTGTATGATTTAGCATGAATTATTCAATTACCAATTCGTTTGAACTTCAGAACTTTTGAAGGAAATGGCTATTTAGACTGGTTTTATATCTTTGATCATGACAGCGGTGGAATTTCTTCGACTTGCTCCTGAAGGGAAATATGATGCGATCATTGTTGATTCATCCGATCCTGTTGGTATGTTTTGTATATGATATCTAAATCTTTACTTTGTGAACAGTTTCTAATCATTAGGCTTTCTTGATTCCTGATATTTGGTTCCTGACGCCTTTTACCAAATTATGTTGTCTCACAGTTCCGTTTTGAAACTGCAGGTCCTGCTCAGGAGCTCGTGGAGAAGCCATTCTTTGAGACAATAGCTAGAGCATTAAGGCCTGGAGGGGTCCTCTGTAACATGGCTGAAAGTATGTGGCTCCATACACATCTAATAGATGATATGATCTCTGTCTGCAGAGAGACGTTCAAGGGTTCTGTGCATTATGCCTGGGCAAGTGTTCCCACCTATCCAAGGTATCGATATTTGAAATTCTCTCGATAATTGGGGACTAACTACTACTTGAACGACCTTTTCACCTTTTTATCTTTTGTGTTAGAAGCATAGTTTGTTTCTATGTGTTTCAACTGGGAATATCTGTTGATGCTTCTCACCTATGGCTTGATTGCTCTACATGGGCAGTGGTGTGATAGGATTTCTAATATGCTCAAAAGCCGGACCACATGTCGACTTTTTGAATCCTGTGAATCCAATCGAGAAGGTAGAAGGAGCTTTTACGCATAAAAGAGAACTTAGGTACTACAACTCAGAGGTAATCTCTTATTCTCGCTCATTCGTTTTCCTTCTTTTCGCTTTTGTTTTCTGTGTACAAGAACTTATCTCGATAAGGTTGTCTACCGCTGTATCGATACATTAACGACTGTTCTTGTGTTTCCCTGAGCAGATTCACTCTGCTGCCTTTGCATTGCCAGCATTCTTGAAGAGGGAGGTGAAGTCTCTTTGCTGAATCAACAGACATCCATGTTTTCCTGGTCATCGTGTTACTTTGTGTTGCTGCCAATGAACTATTCTGAGTTGAAGTTGGTTGAAGAAAATCCATTGTAAAAGACCAATTATATTACTAATGGAAAAAAGTCAATAATTTGATCAATTCGAGTTACTTAAAAAATGGACATTAATATCTTTATGTACAAAATCTTGGGTCGGGATTGGTATGTCTAAAATTCGATCAACAACACACTTCCAATGAACCTGGAAAAGTAGAGGAAAACAATAATAACAACATTTTGGATTTACACAAAACATATACTACATCGTACAACCCTCTGATGCAGAAGCACTCCACCAAACTGGCCTATATACTAATTGCAGACTTCCAGGTTTGGTTTCAATTCCTCCATTTTTCACTTCAGATGATAAAACTTCACCACTTAACACGTAGTGGACATATTACAATTGATGAAAAAATTAAGTACAAATATGGTATTGCCTACCGTTCAACAGCTGTAAAATCGGGCTCTGCCGGCTTCTGAGGAAGCATAGCTGGCACTCTCTCGGCCATTCTTACCTTACGCGTCCCGCTCCGTCGCAGAGTACGCAGAGCATTGGCAGCAAATCGAGAAGCGTAAATGGTGGCACCTAAACTCGGTGTACTTCCACTTGCACTTGCCTTGGCTAGTGCATCTTGTAGCCTATCCTCCTCTTGCCTCAAAGACTCTTCTAACTTCTTTTTACTATATCTCCTCCATGCAGCTTGGATAAAGCAGGCTGCCCATGTCCTCCATTGCTGCGAGTAGAATCTGAAGGTGTGGCGGAGCTGTTTGCTGTGAAGCCGCCGAAATTGGGAAGCAACGAACTTTAAGTCATCAGCCATTAATGCAAAAGCTTCAACTTCCGAAAGGGTCTGCACAGTTCGAGTTGAAATGGGAAGGTTTGATGAGGAATGAGGGTCTAGAGCCCATGTAAGAAGTTCTTCACCACAGAAGTCACCAGCTTTGAGGTACTCCGAATTGAAGAATCCAGTTCTTCCGCCATTGGTCGTCGTGGTCAGTAGCTTTCCTCGCATGATGAATAGCATTTCATCGACTGGATCACCCTCGCGAACAACGTAGCTTTCCTCTGTGTAGAGTGCTGGCTTGAGACAATCGCACATGGCATCTAACAGTTGATCATCCATTTTCTCAAACATTGGCACCTTAAAAATGCATTCAAAAGATATTTTCTTATGAAACGAATTTGAAGTAATTGTTCGATCGAGATGTAAAACTGCAGAAGAGGATAGTAACTCACTCTCATGAGCAGTGCTAAGCAGAGATGACGTTTTATGTCCCTTCTAAGGTCCTTGGGCAGATTATGAACCAGGTTGTCTTCATCAACTCCTCGGGTCTCTTGCCACCTGTATTGTTCGTATCGCCTGATTCGCTCCCTCAAATTCTCAGGAAGCAAACGGTGAGACATCCACTGCTCGGCATCTTGCCTTTTCACTCTCATTTCCTCCAGTCTTGTAGTGGTGGATTGAAGATACGTCTGTTTCAAGACAACATTAGCTCACCATACTTGATCTATGATTGAAAGACTATAAAGCAGGTATGTCACCTGTATGTGCAGGATACAAATGAGGTTGCGGGTACCTACCTGCATATTTCCAATGAGAAACGCAAACAGAACCAATCCAGATATAGAAATGAAAACTGCAAAGCAGATTTCCCACACATAGGTACTCGTAGCAAGGTTTTGACCGAGAGAACTGCAAAACAGAGGTGATGTGACATTATGTTCTGAAGAAGGGAATCTGTAAAATGCTATACATTGTTGCACATATGTACTACACACCTCAGGTTTCGCAAACCCCACCAAAAGCAGTAAAAGAACTTCTGTGGAAAATTTGAAGAAGCCACAACACCAGACTCAAGAGCATCAAGGAATATTCCGAACTTGAACACCTGTTTATCAGACTGTATCGGACAATAAACATCCAGGAAAGTTTTATCCCCAGTTTCACCACCGCAATAGAGTATATCCCGGTTGCATTTAGTCTTCCCACAGGCATATCTCCAGCATGATGTCTCTCTTTCAATGGCAAACAAGTACCAATAGGCACCAAATACCTGAAATCATAATTGGTCAATTAAACATGAATAAAGCCAATCTGTCCTGCAAATTTAGAGTCCTAATTCAAAGAAATCAGCTTAAAGGTCCAAAGCCTACGTGCACTTGAAACTTCTTCCATACCGATTAATACAAAAACCTTACATAATATATAGTAATCTCAGTTCATACAGGAACTATAAATCATACAACACATAAAAAATGTTCAGTTTGTAGGGAGGATGAACACCTTTTTGTTATTTTATTTAAAAAAAACGATTTATAGCAGTAAAACTTACATGACTGGCAACCATGTATAGAAAAAGGTTGCAAGCAGCACCAGCCCATGCAGTTTCTGTAAGTATTCCGGAGGTTCTCGTAACTTCCTTATACAATGGGTAAATACGAATCACCCTTGGCACGTACTGGAAGAGAACTACGAATTTCAACAAGTTCTTTGTGTTCAACGATGTCGAGCCTGTCATCTTTGGAATGATTATCAAAATCACCATCTGCGAGTTAAAACATTATGTTAGAACATCACAACAGCACAGCAACCGCAATCTAAAACAATGCTTGTGTCAAAGAACCCTTGTTCCTAGTGCACAAATAAGCTCACATGCCATTAGCAGAATCTTCCTCTCATTTCTTAACAAGATAAATGTATTTACCAGATACAGCACTCTGGTATCACAAACAATACACAAGCCATTTCAATTTTATGCAAAAAGAAGTATGTGGATGAGGCAGGGGAGTATCACTTCACCTGTGGGAGCGGAAGAACCGCAAGAATGTCGATCAAGAAATACGATGACAAATACCTCTTGGCTATTGCCCATGCATCTTCAACAAGAACACCTCTTCCAAAAACTCGAGATGAAGGAGCAATAAAACCAGTGTGAAATTGAAAAATAATGTGAATGATGTAGAAGATATCCGTAAACGAACGCAAGACATTTGCAGTAACCTCCATCCTTTTGTCCAAGCCGAGGCATTTCTTTTCATCATCAATCACAGGAACATAAAAGAACAAGGGATCTAATGAAACAGCAATTAGACATGATAGTACAAATATCTTATTCCACCTCTGAAGGAAAGGCCCCTGCGGGTCAAGAATTTTTATTTTGGAACTTGAGGTTTTGTCAGCAGATTTGCCAAACGAATATGATTTGAAAGATTGTCTGATCCTTTTCATCCTTTCAGAGCCAGACTCCAGTCCTTTATGAAACTTCTCAGAAACTGAGCCTATAGTCTTCCTAAATTTTCCCGAATGCACCATATGATTCATAGCATACTGTCCATCTAGATCTTTGTCAGAGTTCCAGTCCTGAAACCTGAAGAACATCAATATACAAGTCAGTATATCACATCCTCACTTAAATTGGAACATCCAGTGCACAGACAGTAACCATACGGGAAGTGAAAAATGAAATTATCTCACATCTCAGGAACCCCCAAGACACTGACTAGAAGATTCAAAATTAGTAACAAAGGTGATGTTGGCCAGAGATGAGAACAACTGGATATGGTAACCAGTGAAAGACATGGAATCTAATATGAAATTGCCAATTCCATTATGAGTAGTATGTAGTGCCAGTGCCCCAGAGAGTGGAAATTTATGCCACTACATGAACAAGCGCGACTCAAATGTGGAAAACAAGTTGTTAGTTAACTTCTGTAGACACCAGAACAGAACCTAAAACGAGTATGAAAAAATATCAAATCTTGCAGCAATGAGCAAACCAACCTCACAGACTTCTCAGGAGGAAAATTCATGACTGAGTCTTGTTAACAAGTTCGTCTGATCGATATTGATTATCAACAAGACCCAAGCAAGTTCTTCAAGAACTTCAAAGCATCACCTCCCAATCCCTGTAAACGTTAGAAAACCCTGGTTTGAAATCGAGACACAAAATGCAGCCTTTCACACGCTGTAACACACATTAATGAAGTAATGAATTGAAGCAAACAAAAACAGAAACATCACAAGCTACAATCTATCAATGGTTAAAGTTGACAAACCTAATTTCACTGACAAGGATGACAAAAACCCAGAAACTACGGTAAAGAACAAAGAGTTCAATATTGGAATCTCCAATTTTCAGTTCTTAGAAATCCCATATCCCAAAAATGGAAACTTTACAGAGGAAACTGAATAAAATTGGAAACTTTAAAACATCCTAGATTTCCGGAGAGTTTAAGAAAAAAGAAAACGGTACAATAACCGATTTTCCTTCTGACTACGGTATTTCAACCCCAACACCAACACAATATCAAGAAAAAGAACAAGACAAGGCCAAAGATTGAGCAGAAGCAGGGATGTATGTTCAACGAACTGAATCCATAGAAATCGCCATAAAAGACTTAAAAAGTGTGAACAGAGAACTTACCTCCCACAGATAAAAGAGAAAACCAGGAACTTGTGAACTTCGTCAATCCACCAAGTGGGTTGCTGCTTTGCAAGTAGAAGGAAGAAAGACACTTCCTTTCCCTCCACTCTTCATCACCTGTTTCTCGTGACTGAGTTCTTGTCTGAGAGAGACAGTACAAACAATTTGGAAATTTCGAGGAAATTGTCTGAGTCAAGTGGTCAACCCCAAGAAAATCTCCACTTCAGAGATTCTAAGAAGATGAAATGAAATGAGAACCGAATTTTTTTTTCCTATAAAGGAAGAAGTTGGTATTGATTAAATTAACTATTAAGCACAATTAGTACTTGGTCAGCTGACCAGATTAAGCAAACATTCAACCCTCTGACACTCAGTGAATCTAACTTCCATTCTCAAATCTGGGGATATGTAATTTATTGTCCACATCTCTAGATTTTATATATATATATATATATATATATATATATTAGATATCCCAATTTTTATTTGACTAATCCTAGTATCCTAATACCTCACCCTAATGATCTGTTTGATTCAAGGAATGGAATAGATAGGGAATAAAATAGTTACTCTTAAGAATATAAAAGATGAGGAATATAATAGAATGAGTATTACTTTGTTTGGTTTAAAGAATAGAATAGATAAAAAATTTATATTAGAATGTTTTGTTTAAAAATATAAACTTAGAATAAGAAAATGAATAAGTAACAAAAAAAGGTCAAAATGTCCTTATTATTATTATTATTATTATCATTATTATTATTATTATTATTATTATTATTTATTGTTGTTGTTGTTGTTGTTAT
>JANTPM010000007.1:33833190-33844628 GCA_025434745.1 Erythroxylum divaricatum
TATTTTTAATTTTAACTATATTTTATTTTATAATAAAATTTATTTATGCATATAAATATTATTTAAAGTATATTAAATAATATGTAACGAATAATACATTAATTATTATATAATTTTAAACCATGTGAAATATAAATAAAAATATATCTAATAAAATATTTTATATGAGTTATAACATAAGTAAAACTAATATCAAAAATAAATATTAAAACATATAAAAAAATCAAATAATATTATATAACTCTCAAAATAAAAGTGAAGATATGTTTGTGGGTATTGTGAGAATTATGTGTAAAACATAAGAACAAAAAGACTTAAAATAATTTGATTAATTGATCTAAAAAATTTACTTGAAAAAATACTTTTTTGAGAAACTCTAAATTTAAATTTCTTAAAAAGCTACAATTTTGTTGTCAAAACAATCATATCTATCAAAAAATGTTTTTTTTACAATAAAACACTCATTTTTTTAAAATAATTTTTAGGGTGAAAAAAAGTGCTTATTTAGTTTCTAAAAATATATGCAAACATATACTTAATAACAAGACTCGAAGAAATTACTTTAACAGTTAATGCAAAGCTGGTTATAAATATATAATGGTTTATAAATTACATATTTTAGATAAATGATTTAATTCCAATTTTCATACTAGCATTTGTAGCTTTTCTTCATGACAAGTATGTATCGATGGTCCCATCAAAAATGGCTCGCTATGGATATTATTGGATAAGTATGAACACGAAAACAATGAATCAACCAGACGCCGACTTGGGAAACGGAGATATTCTGTTCCCGTAATAAAACAAAAGGACGATGACAGAAAATCCGAGCGTGAGGATATAATGTCGCACATAAATTCCGACACAACCTGTAAAAATGTCATGTACTTTTGTTAGTGCATGAAAAAATCGATCGTGAATTTCAAATATTAATATTTATAATAAAATACAACTTCAACATTAATATATTTTAAAATGTTTGAATTAAATTTTAATATTTTAAAATTTAATAAATAACTTAATAAAATTAACTCTCAATCAAATAATAGTTTTATATTTTAAATAAAAATAAACTCCGCTATTAAGTAATTATTTTTAAAATTAACCAAAAATAGGTCATAGTGTTACATAATTTTTTTAGAAAAAGAAGAACCCGTAACGCTATTTTTTAGATATGCATTGAGTAAACATTGATGCAATAGTCTATAAATCACGTCAACCGGATATTTCACATTAGTCAAGTCCTTTACAATTGGTTCAATCAAGAAAGTGTAGCTAGGAGTATTTGAACACGGGATCTTTTGACTCTATACCTCTTACTCCACCAACTCAAGCACCCCCCTAAGAAGGCATTGTTACATAATTGTCTAACCTATTTCTATATATTTTTACTTTTAAGTAATACTTGTCATATAGCAGTAGCACCTATTTTTTAGCTTGAAAAGTTAGAAAATTGTCATCTTAGTATTGACATGACTTTTAATTAACAGGAATTTTTCATTCATGTAGAATTTATTTTGAATATTTTAAAAATGTTGGGTTCAATTTCCATACTTTAAAAGAATGAGGTTTATTTTATATTAAGTTATAAGTGTTAAAACTCAATATATACTTTTAGCCAAAAATTAAGGGTCTGCTTGATTGGATATTAATTAATCGAATGGAACGGAATAGAACGAAATGATTTATAATAGAATGAAATGTAATATAGTGAAAAGTTATTTGGGATTGATGAAAAAGTTCATAATGTAACGCAATGAAATGTTGTTTAGAAGATGGATAGAATAGAATGAAATGTATAACAAATGACTATTATACCTTTATATAATATTCTCACACAACCTAAAACCGAAAATGCACAAACACTTGAATGCTATGGTTTTAAAACAACAAAAACCTGTGACCTACTGATAAACAATTAAAGTTACGATTGTGATTTATGAGTTGAACATAAGATCTTGGCTTGAATGAGATAGGATGTTGGATTTTAGTTTGAACAATTTAATTTAATATTTTAAACTATAACTAGTTATATTAATTTGGTTCATAATCAAACTAAACCAATTCAAAGTCCAACTTAAGATTTAAAATATTCAAGCCCATCTCAACTTATTATCAGTTTTATATCATAAACTCTGAAATCCTCAGCCTGACTTTGGAAACTTTCATAGATTTCCTAAGTGATTACTTAGTTGCATTACAATTATTGATAACATTTCTACTTAAATTTGAGTTATTTTGTTTCAAAATCAATTAGTAAAGTTGGAGTTATCTAAAATTCAAATTGAGCATAAAATTGAATTTATTTGAGTAGTTACAATTATTTCAAAATTAAACAATATTAACTTTTTTTTTGTTACGACCATGTGAAAACTAAAATTACCTCATAAAAGAAATATTTCAGGCATCAACCCATATAATCAAAGAGAGGGTTTCAGGAATATCGTCCTAGACTTAAAATTTTGAAAAAAATGCTATGATCCAATTTGGCTAGACAATCTGTTGCAAATTTACCTTCACGAAGCACATGCTTAATAAAACAACTCCAATTCCTAGCAAGTAAAGCTTGAATATCCACAACTAAAACAGATAGAGAATTTGAAGAGATAACACCACAAGCCACCATCCGCACCGCCTCCATATTATCAGATTCTACCACGATCCACAAAAAATCGTGATCCTACATAAAAATCAAATCATCTCAAATGAACTATAACTCCCTCACTAAAATAGTTGAAATACCAATTCGAAACGAATTCTCTAATCAACGATCAAATGAATTACGCAACAACCCTCTACCATTAGTCAGTTTAGGATTAACAATAAAACTGTCATCATAATTTAACTTTATTCAACCAAATGGCGGCGCAGTCCAACCAATCCAACATCTCACATCTTGAAGCTTCGGTTTTGAATAAGAAACAATGTTAACTTTATTTAATCATTAAAGTATTTTAAAATTCAATCGAGTCTCAAACTCAAAGCTCAATCAAATAGTCAACGAGCTTGGTTTGGCTAGATTTACCATCTTTATGTACACATATAGGTCGAATAGCTCCTTGAACATAGCAGTCGAATAGCAATGAGCTTGTAATGTGGGAGGAGAAAAACAAATGTGAATGACCCTTCAATGTTTTCTTATTACCATTACGAAACATGTAATGCGGCTATGCATAGCATACGTTGGACTTCGAGCTTTGGGTTGCCAGGGCAATGTGAACGACTCTTTAATGTTTCTTATTGAATAAGTTGAGTTTTTGGTTCGGTTCAACTCGAAACTTAATTGAGCATGAGGTCATAGGTTCGAGTCTAATTAAATTTGTTTTTAATTTTTAAAATTTAAAATAACATCATTTTGTATAAAAATTTCATATTCAAAATTAAAAAAAATCTATGTATTGATTTTGAACTAAGTCAACATTAGCTGTGCTAAACTTTTTGTGTTGTGCTTAGTAATACCAGCTCAATCGATAACATAGAAACTTATCAATTTCATATTATTGTTGATAATATTCATATGTGGGTGTCTTACATTAGAAAAAGAGGGAAAAGAAGATTAAGATATAAGCCTAATGGGCTACTTCACCAATTGTCAATTGATTTTAAAGTGGATTAGAACCTTACTTGAATTTGTGTGTGATTTAACATTCCTTCTGATGTGGGCCCATAGACTCGTTACAAATTTAACATGATATTAAACCCAAAGAAGGTCTTGGCCTATTATTTGCCCCAAAAGGGCCCCCCGTTATTTAAGTTTCTGGATAAGGAATTGAAGTCTGCATTGAGTAAGTGATCAATAGTATTGTTTGCCCTAGGAGGGGGCTTATTTGACCTCAATAAAAAATTTAACCTTTATGAAAATTGTCTACGTACCTCTCCGATTGCTCAAGTAAAAAGAGAGTCATATATGAGGGAAGTGTTAAGAATACCTACATATGAGTGTCCTACGTTGTTTGAATCGGTTTGAAATTTTCGAACTTACCCTTTTAAACTCAAGTTTGAATCAAAATTAATTCAAACTTTATTCGTTAATTTCGGATCAAATCGGATCGGAAGATATAGAAATACATCTCTATTTGTTATGCCACTTTTCATGCATAGCAGACAAAAGGGTGGAACAAGAACATGTTCTGAATCATTAATGCACATGCATAAACTACCCAACTAACTATACTCTCATGTTATTATATACAAGAAGTAATGATGATAATAACAAGCAAGTGCCCAGCTACCAAAAGCTATGCCTGTGCTTTGAGTTCGCATGAACCAATATCACCAAATGATTATTATTATAAATTAATAAATGTAAGAAAACAAATGTTATAATTTTAAATTCCACAAGAAGACTCTAATTTTAAATTTATAATCTTATTTTTTTCATTGTTAAGTGGGAAAAATGAAATCTTTTATTTGAAATAGAGTTTAAATATGTTTTAAAATTAAGATTTTACTTAATTTTACAATATTAATTTCAAATAAAATTAATTAAATATATAAAATTTCAATTTGTTGCATACATTTTTAATTGTAATGAATTTGTGATTAATTAAATTTTATTTAAAATATAGTTTATTAATTAAAAAATTACATAATCATGAATGTGAATGAATATAATTTTTTTTTGAAATGGTGAATGAATATAATTTATGTGATGCTTAACGTCACAAGATTAATAATAAAAATTATTATTTTTTAATCTTCACTTATATTACAAAATTAAGTTATCTATACTTAAAAAAAAGGCATTCGTCGTAATTATAAAGTAAATCACCTTCTAACCCAATTACTAGAGTTAATTATTAACCCTAGTTGAGTCATACAAATACAAGAGTTTTGAGAAAGGTCTGACCTTGTGTATTTTATCATCTTACAAAAAGCTGAATTAGGGATTAATGGAAAAGAACAGTTCTTTACCAAACCCTCAAATCTCTAATCTTGCCTTATTTTCTCCATATTTTTTTAGTTATTACATTATCATTTTTGATTAAATTGAGGGTATTTGAGAATTCTACTCAGGGTCTCATGGGGGTTTGGACAAATTAGTAACTGTTGCATGCTGATTCACAGTGGTCTCTCAGATTCAATTTTCTTCATCTGAGAAGACTTTCTTTTTACTGGGTAATTGTAATTTGCTACCCTTTTCATTTCTGTTACTTTCATACTTTCCATGGAAATTACATTTCTCTTCTCTTTTGTTTCCTCTAACTGTTCATTTCAGTGCTATCTTTTCAAGATTGTAGCTATGGGATTTCTTTATGAAGTAAATTGATATAAAGTTTAAATCTTTGGGTTACTTGAAGCATATCCTTTCCACTGTAGATCCATCAATTGCTTTGTTTTTGCTAGATTTTGCTTTGTTTGGTCTGAATTTTGGTCGGTAACAACTAGGGTTTACCAAAGATTCCATCTTGTCAACTTCAATGCATGTTAGATATGATCCTTTGATGATTTTCATACAAAATGCTGATTACGGGACTGGGTGTTGCACTGTGGCCTTGTTTGTTGAGCGTTGAATCGATTTGGTTTGTTTTATCTGAAACTCTGGGGTTTCATTAAACTCCGTTAAAATGTATTCCACTATTCTTAGCTAAAGGGTTAGCATTTTAAAATAATTTTGTGTAATTCCGTGGTGTTTTATGAATACATCTCGAATAGGAATGGAAGTTGGAGAAGTTCAAATCATCTCTAATGAATGGGAAATTGGTTTAGGATGGTTTTATCCACTTTATAGTGTTTTGACTGATATATTAGGCGATTGTGAGTGTTTTTTTCCTCTTCAACTTAATGTTCTTGTGGTATTTTGTGACAACAGATTTGCTAAAATACCTCAATACTTTCATCTCTGAGATTATTGAAACCGCATCTAGCTCAGGTTTATCATATTAACGATAAGGTTTTGGATTAGTTAAGTGTTGATTTTGGCACTATATATCGGGTGCTGTGTAAGGGCGCTGAAAGAAAACAATAGTAACATTATGTTTAGACTATTTGTTTCTTACCATCTTTGATCTTGATTGATGCTTGGATTGTCTGATGTAGAAGGGAGAGACTGGTTAGGTGATTGTTTATTCTCTTTTGATGTCATTTCTTGTTGAAATTCTTTTAACATTAACACTTGCATATTATATCACCAACTGACTAGAAGGTATTCGAGTATGTTTTCCTATTAGATAGACGAAATAATAGTCTTTGTATAAAAAGTCAACCAGTGCAGGACAAAAAAAGAAATGTTTAGTGGATGCATCAATTGGAAAATGAGCAGGAAATTTTGGAAACTCATGATGATTGCTTTGTAATCAACCTAGTTAGCAAGATGGTGATGTCCATATTTACAGAATGTAGGAATAACATTTTAGAAGAAAATTTGAATGTGTATAATAACATTAAGTTGGGAAACGGGAACATGGAGTCTTCAATTGCCATGTCTTTGGAGGATATTAATATGCTTGTTCAACAAGGCTAAAGATTAAGTAACTTCTTTGCTGTAAGGAACATCTGCATGTGGGGCATGTAGGGACTGCACACATGCGGATGCAGTGAAGCACATTTTGAAAACTTTCAACTTACCAAATTTGTTTCATGTCATGGAAGCGATGGACTCTAGATGTGTGTTTCTAATATTGCAACTATAGGTGGAACCACTTCTGGAACTGATCAGAGTTGTATTCTGCTTGATCAGGTGATTGTAATCAAGCAGAAAATTTCTTGTTTAGTTATGAGTGGAAAGTAGAAGAGCTATTTTGGAAATCTTGTATAAGCACCCAATCAGTAACTGCAGTCAGGATTGGTAGATGGCAAGTGTAAGATTCACTGTTTGACATGCTATAAAGTGGCAATAATGATTCTATGTTGTACATTTAGAAATGAAACTACCGAATTTAGAAATTTAGATATCAAAATTTATGTGTTGAGCCTGTGGAGCTGTTTTCTCCAACTTCTTATGCTTGGAATGGATCTAAGACAAAATCCCCCTTTCATTTCAACCCCAGAAAATATGTCAAAAACTGATAGATTAGCTGATCCACGTGAACCAAACTAATTAATACTTTACGTGATTGTGTCAAGCTTGTAGTTACTTTTTGTATAGGCGAATGCAATATTGGTTAGTACTCAATAACCATTTGTGTTTATGACATTTACTGATTTGACACCTACTGATCAGTATTCATCTCAAGATGGTGGAGTTCCTCCTCCATTTTCCTGATCATAATCATTTTACTACAAAATCTTTACTAGTCTCTACCCTCTCTATCCACTCACTCAGAAAACAGACAATTCAATTTGATACTGATGATATATGGTAGCTTATGATATAGAATATTGGCATTAATTTACCTTTCTTTTGCTGAAGCTTTTGATTGGTGGCAGATCTTCTTTTGTACATGTGTTGTTAAACTATAGTCCGAAAATCATTGATAATTCTATGGAATGTGATAGGTTTAATATAGATTAAGGTCACAGCTTGACACTGTTGTCTTTGTAGCTCAAGGAACTATTAACCTGTCGTTCGATCTCATCAACTGAGGTCAATCTGTTCAGGCCATAGTTCAATCAGCAAAGAGAAACAAAGCACCCGCTTTATGGAAAAGTAAAGGGAAAGAAATGCAGAAACCTTTTCTGATGATTTGCCCTTGTGGATCCCAAGAAGTTAGTGCGATGAATAAATTTTTTTTTTTAAAAAAAGAAAGAATATTATTGACTAAAGTCAGGCTGTTACAGTACTACAAAGATAGTGAGCTTACAAAGAGCTAATGTAACTCCTTAAGTACGAACAGGAAAATAATTACATATAGTGAGCTTACAAAGAGCTAATGTAACTCCTTAACTATGAACAGAAAAATAATTACAACAGTCTCCAATTGTTCCTTAAATTCCTGCTTGCTCCCTTATAAGCTTTATGTGCCATCACGATTTGTCTGATCCAGCATAAATTTCTATCCACCCAAACATGTAGTTCCATGAGAGCTTCTGTATGTTGTCTTACGATCCATTCCCTCCATAGAGTATATATGCAGCAGATGAAGGCTGTTTGAACGATCACTTTATCCTGCTTTATTCTCCTTACAGCATGCAATGAATCAAACTTGTTATGTATTCTTTTTCTTGCACTCAAAGCACTCAATTTTCATGAGTATGATCATACTGGCATAATTCTTATTTCTCTAATCTTATGAGAAGTAGTATTTCATGAAAACGAATGACAAGTTGAGATTTTATTTTTCCATCTTTTGTGTTCCATCCAGGTATCTTTCTGCTGTTATCTTTACAGTGGCATTGCTTTAGTGTCAGCTAATGTTTTATCTGAAAAGGAAGATTGATTCTTACTATTTTTCAATATAAATTGTCAAATAATCATAGTAACATGGAAATTGGGGGACTTTTATTTGATAATTATTCGTTAGAAGTGTATCAGATTAAGGGTATGTGCACTGTTGGTTTGCTTTGCCATTTATATATACTTTCCTAGTTGCAAGATTAACTGAATCAAGACTTTTGTGATGATTATTTTACGCATATCCCCTTTCAGTGACATTAATATTTGTTTTCTTGGAGCAGCTTTCATACAGCCATGGAGCAGCAATCTCTTTGCCTTGGACTATGAATGAATGTGAGGTTGTGGAATGTGACTATTTATGACTTCATTTTTTAAGAAATTCATCTAGCTATATTTCCCTAACTATCGGGGGATTATGGGGTACAATAAGGATGAAGCAGTCAGGGCAAAGGAGATTGCTGAGAGAAAATTCACAGAAAAGGATTATACTGCGGCAAAGAAATTTGCTTTGAAGGCTCAAAACTTGTATCCGGAGCTGGATGGTCTAACAAAAATGTTAACGACATTTGATGTGCTTATCTCTGCCGAGACTAGAATAAGTAATGGTGAAGTGGATTGGTATAAAGTGCTTGGGGTAAACCCTTGGGCTGATTTGGGGACAATCAAGAAACAATACCGAAAGTTAGCTCTTATTCTTCACCCTGACAGAAAAAATTCTCATGGTGCAGACAGTGCATTTAATTTGATTTCAGAAGCCTGGAATTTGTTATCTGACAAGGCAAGAAGATTAGAATACAACCAAAAGTTAAGCATGCTGGTATCTCAGCAGGGAGCTTCCACCCAGAGCAAGGTTCAATCAGCAGCACCTGTTGCAAATGGCTTTAACAGTGGTAACAACTCTGTAAACTTGAATGCAAGAACTCACAAGAAGACTACTCCAAGAGCACCTGCAACAAATTTTCCTCCCAACAGAAAAACTGATACTTTCTGGACCATCTGCAATCACTGTAAGACGCAATACGAGTATCTGAGGATTTATCTCAATCACAACCTGCTTTGCCCCAATTGTCATGAGGCTTTCTTTGCTGAGGAGAAAACCCCTCCTCCAAACGTTATGAACTCGTCTAATGATTCTTTTCGCCAAAAGAATGAGAATTCCTTGTATCATACTGCCGGTAATGGTGGGATTGCTCAAGGTTCAGCATGTGACATGTTTACAGTTCGTAATTCGATAAGTGACCCCGATCTGCAGGGTAATCATTATTCTAAAACAGGAACTGCTGGAAGTACCTTCCCATCAGTATCCACTATTTCTCAAGCCTCAGGTCTGCGTGGGCACTCTCATCATCGGGTGAAGAGAGAACACGAAAAAGTAGAAGAAATGTCTTCATGGAATGGAAATTGTGCTTCTAAGAAGACTGTTAATTCTGTTAACATTGACCAACTATACAAGAAGAGAAGATCTAATGAGGCTTGTAAAAATGACCATGAAGGAGCAGGTTTGGGAAATCTTTCTGAACCAAGAAAGGGATCTTGTGGAACACGGAGGTTTTACAGTTTTTCTGGTATCAACAATATGCTCAGCTCGGAGAGAGATTTAACTGCTGTTGAGGTTAGGAAAATGTTGACAGCAAAGGCATTGTCAAGTATTCGTAAGAAACTTGAAGAATGGAGCTCAAATCCAGTGAAACAAAGAGAAAATGAGGAGCAAGCATGTAGTATCGATGGTTGCAAGAAGTATGATGGCTTTGATGTTATGTACAAGAGAAACAAGAGAAGGAAATCTCTCCCCAATGATTCTAATAAAAAGTCTACCGCACTTTTGTCAATCAATGTTCCAGATCCTGACTTCCACAATTTTGATCTGGACCGCACTGAAAATTCTTTTGGAGGAGATGATGTCTGGGCTGTCTATGACGACACCGACGGCATGCCTCGTTACTATGCTCGAATTCATGAGGTTATCTCTTTGACCCCATTTAAGATGAAGATAAGTTGGCTGAACTCTAGAAATACTGCTGAATTTGGTGCTTTAAATTGGGTAGACTCTGGCTTCCATAAAACTTGTGGGGATTTCAGGACTGGCAAGCATGAGATCAGCAAAACATTGAATTCTTTCTCACACAAGGTTAAATGGACAAAATGCCGACGAGGGGTCATCCGCATTCTTCCAAAAAAGGGAGACATTTGGGCTCTCTACAGAAATTGGTCTCCTGACTGGAATGAGAATACTCCTGTGGAAGTGGTGCACAAGTATGACATGGTAGAGGTGGTTGACGACTATGATGATGAACAAGGCATATTTGTAATTCCTCTTATCAAGGCTGCCGGTTTCAAGACAGTTTTTCATAACAATATAGACCCGAGTGCACCGTGGAGGATACCGAAACAAGAGATGTTTCGATTCTCTCATCAGGTCCCTGATCACTTGCTAACCGGTGAAGAAGCTGATAATGCTCCCAAGGGCTGTCGGGAGTTAGATCCAGCAGCTACACCAGTAGACCTTCTTCAGGTAGCGGAAGCCAATGAAGCACAGACGGAGACGAGAACGAAAGCTGATATACAAATGGGACAGGATATTCCAAAAGATAAGGTAGATCAAAATGTTGGAAATAGTGCAGTAGTTGTGGAATCTGGATCAAAAATGTTGTAGATGATGCAAAACAAGTTGAGTTAGCTAGTGGAAACAGCGGAAGATATATATAGGTAAGCTTTTTTCTTTGTTTTCTGTAAAGCTGATAGATACTGCTTTGCTGCATAATTGGATCAACATTTGATCCATAGCTTCTTTTTTGTTGTTGTATAATCTGAGACAATTCGAAAAAGTTCTGAAATTGTAAAAGAAACATAAACAATTACATTATCTGCCACATTTTCGATTGGACTGGCAATTCTGAGCCATTCAAGTTCTGTACCATCAGTTTCCTTTATCAAAACCTTCTCAGAATACTTTCTTCATTCCAACGAATCCACCATTTCTTCTTATTCTGGTTTTCTATTTGTTTGTTTCGAAAAGGGTCAAATTCAGAATCTTGTCTTTCATGACAAATCTTAATCTGGTTCTTATGTACGAAGCTCGAACATAAATGAATGAGCCAGTTGAGTAACATGTTTTTAGAATATCATATCTAATAAGTCATTTGTATATATATATTAATAGAGC
>JANTPM010000007.1:33885465-33896159 GCA_025434745.1 Erythroxylum divaricatum
ACTAACCAAAATTTTCTATAATGTTAGATTCAAAGATTAGGTTAGGTAGGAAAGTTTCAAGTTATATTCATTATACTTATTAATACTTGGATTAAATCTTGTAATTATATATATACACACATACACCTATATATATATATATGATAATTTGTAATTATATTTTTAAATATAAAAACGTTTCTGCAAATAGTTATTATGTCTAAAAAAATTATTGTAATGTTAATTTTAATAGATAAAATTATTAAAAATATTTTTTAAGTTTTAGTTATATTATAAGGCTAATTTATTAAGGGATTACGTTATGCTCATTAATTATTATATTTTTCAGTTTAGAAGCTAATATTAATTTAAATAATTATTTTTTATTTTGAACATAGGTAAACATGTTTTAATTTATTTAATTTTGATTGATTAATTAAAATAAATCGAAACATAAACATAAATTCTAATGAGAATATTCAAAAAAATATTAAGATATAATATTTATTTCTTTATAAATTATTTTAATTTATACCCTCATAAGTCATTTTATATATAAACAGATAATATGAAACAATTAATTTTACTAAATATCTTTAGATAAATAACTGATATTATTCAAATTTAACTATATTAATCTGTGTCAATTAATTATTAATAAAATCAGTTAATAGCTAATCCATTAGTAGCCAATCAGTACCGAGATTGGAAATTCAAAAGAAGGGATGAAGAGATATTGGCTGAATGTATACCCAGCTACCGACCTAATACTCATGAGGACGAGAATAAATTTATATGGTGGTTGAGAAATTAAACTTGTTCGGTAGGATAGGGATTTCATCAAAACTGCCTTTAATTGCTGCATTTATTTGATTTGAAAAGAAAAAAATTACAAAATTCACAAAGGAGTATTACACGACAAGTATAGAGCTCATAAACATAAACCCCCTTTGTTGGACCAGGGAAATGCTGGAAGTACGTAAAACTTATGAAGGGGCAAGTATCAAAATGAGATACAGATGAAATTTGTGAAGAGTGGAGAAGAGTGCATCCTACTTATCTTGTCTCATTTGTATGCGGGTCTACCGAAAACAACCTCTCTACTATTTAGAAATAAGGCTGCGTATTATCGGACCTCTCCAGACCTTACTTCATTGCGGGATTTCAGACTGAGTAATGATTCTGATGATGAAAACGCATCGTAAAACGTAAAGCTAATTATTGTAAATAATTGCACTTTCTAGGTCTAATTATTAATTAATTAATGGGTAGTATATGCCAACTATATTTAATTTTTTAAAATATATTTATGGTTTAAAAATAACTATAGAAAATAATTTTATTTTATTTTTAATATTATATTACTAATTATCTTAATAAATTAACTCAAACTTATTCAAAAATAACAAGTTAAATCCAACAAAAATAGGCTCAAGTTTAAGTTTCAATTAAACATAAATTTTTAAGTCACTATATTTTAATAAATTAGTCAAATTTAAATCAATTTTAATTGTTTAAATTAAATTTTATCAAATTTTAGATTTTTATCAATTTTAATTTGATATTGTTTTAATGATACGTAACTAAAGCTTGTGTTTCACATTACGCTTTCTTTATCTATGTTTTTGCATTTTTAATTGTTTTTTATTCTGTGTCTTTATTTTGACTTTTACGTTTTTACATCTTGCCTTTTTGGCTTTTTTTATTATGTGCTTCTATATTACTGCTTTCTTATTTATTGTTTATCTATTTTTTATTTTCAATTGTTTGTTATTATGTGTTTTTGGTTTATTTTAACTTTTATATTTATGCATTTTGCTTTTCTAATTTCTAATTTTTAGTTTCTTCCTTTTTATTTTTTTAATTTATGAGTTTTTACATTACAAGTTTTCATATTTATGGTTTATCAATACCATACAGTGCAACCATGTGTTTATTTTTAGTTTTTATTACAAATCTTAATTAAATAAGTTTTTTTAAATTTTTATATTATAAATCTTAATCCAACAAGTTTTTTAATAAAAACCAAAAACTAAAAAAACTAAAAACTAAAAAAAAACCAGAAATGAACCAAGCGGTCCGATTTTTTTTAATAGAAAATTAAACCGATTCAAAATCTAATAACTCAAACCGTGCTTTGTGGGTTAAATCGGACCAGGCCGTGCCATTACAATCAAGCAGACAGCAGAAAAGCTGTGAAGTTCTGGTTCTGACTTTGCTTCCTCTCCATGTCTCTCCTCCATAATGTTCATGCGATCTTTTCCTATGAAATGGAAAAACAATCGATACAGCTACTTCAAAAACTACTCTACTTGCAACCCGATTGCAAGTTCCGATTGCCCTCACGTAGTCTCCACCAACATCGCCATAAGGGAGCATGCCTGTCAGGGCGAGTTGTACATTGCGCGCTACCTGTTTGATCGAATGCCACAACGGACCGTTGTTTCCTGGAACACCATGATTTCTGGTTACGCGCACTGGGGCAAGTTCGAGGAGTCTCTCTCTCTATTTACCATGATGCACGGTTCCGGTACGAGGCTCAGTGGGGCCACTTTCTCGACTGTATTAAGCATCTGTGCTCGTGCGCAGAGTTTTTGTAGCGGGAAGCTGATTCACTGCCTTGTTTTGAAATCTGGGTACGAGAGTTTCGAGCGTGTTGGAGGTGCATTGTTGTACTTTTATGCCAAGTGTTGGGAAATTCACTATGCAAGGAGGGTTTTTGAAGAGTTGCGTGGCGGGAATGATGTGTTGTATTATTTGATGATTGTTGGGTATGTGCAGTGTGGGCTCCTGGCCGACGCTCATGACTTGTTTGTTAAAATGCCAACGAGGGATGTTATGTCTTGGACCGCTCTTATTTCAGGGTATGCAAAGAGCGACAATTCATGTGAAATGGCCTTGGACTTGTTTCGATATATGAGAGGGAGTGGTGAGGCGGTACCCAATGAATTTACTTTGGATTCCGTTATAAGGGTTTGTAGCAGGCTTGGTGCTTTAAGTAAAGGATTTAGCATTCATGGGATTGTTGTGAAATGTGGGTATGAATTCGATCCGTCAATATGTGGTGCTTTGATTGAGCTATACTGTAGTTGCCAAGCTGTTGATGATGCTAAGATCGTCTATGATAGAATCACTGGCCCATGCTCAAACACTTCAAATTCGATGATTTCGGGGTTGATATTGACGGGTAGGATTGAAGATGCTGAATGTGTGTTCCAGAGGATGAAGAAAAATGCGGTTTCATACAATTTGATGGTGAAAGGATATGCAATAAATGGTCAATTTGCGGATTCAAAGAAATTATTTGAGAAAATGCCTCACAAGACTATAATTTCTTCCAATACTATGATATCTGTGTTTTCAAGAAATGGTGAAATTGACAAGGCTATGATGCTTTTTGAAGATACAAAACAGGAGAAAAACCCCGTGACTTGGAACTCAATGATGTCAGGTTATATCCAAAATGATCGGCATGAAGAAGCTTTGAAATTGTTTTTATCCATGCGACAACTCTCAGTAGAATGGACTAGATCAACATTCTCTGTCTTGTTCCATGCCTGTTCTTCTCTTGGATCACTTCAACAAGGGCAAATGCTTCATTCCAACTTGATTAAAACCCCATTTGAATCAAGTGTTTATGTTGTAACTTCTCTTGTAGACATGTATTCTAAATGTGGTAGTATCATTGATGCTCAGAAGTCATTTTCAAGCATCTCTACCGCAAATGTGGCAGCTTGGACAGCTCTTATTAATGGATATGCACATCACGGTTTCGGCTCTGAGGCAATACTACTCTTTCAGTGTATGTTAGAGCAAGGAGTAGCTCCTAATGGGGCCACTTTTGTTGGTATTCTGTCTGCTTGTGGTCGTGCTGGTCTTGTGAATGAGGGGATGATATTCTTTTATTCAATGAAGGAACTTTATGGAATAACCCCAACTTTAGAACACTATGCATGTGTGGTGGATCTTCTTAGTCGATCAGGCCATCTGCTTGAGGCTGAGGAGTTTATTAAATCAATGCCAATTGAAGCAGACGGGGTAATTTGGGCAGCTTTGCTCAGCGCTTGTTGGTTCTGGAGGGACATGGAAGTAGGTGAAAGGGTCGCCAATTACTTGTTCAATTTGGATCCAAAGGTAACATCTGCGTATGTCATTATGTCTAACATGTATGCATTCCTAGGAAAATGGGGTGAGAAGATAAATGTGAGGAACAGACTCAGGGCCTTAAAATTGAAAAAGCATCCTGGTTGTAGTTGGATCGAGCTGAATGATAGACTTCATGTGTTTTCTGCGGAAAACAGAACCCATCCCCATAGTAATGTGATTTGCACTACTTTGGGGCATCTGACTGAAAATTTATTCTCATACCATTGTCAACACATCCATTCAGCAGTGTAATTTGTACTATTTGGGAGCATCTGACTGAAAACTTACTGTGCCATATCCATGCCAGTCCTGTTTCTATGATGATGATAGAGAAGGTGGTTGACGAACTAATTTGATTGTCAAGCTTATTTTGTTTCATAGTCCAGATTTTGGTTCCAAATTTGTGATCAAATCAGCATTTCTTCAGAGGAATTAATATGGTAACATGGGATATGGACTCTCTTTAGGGTTGGCAACTGGCCAAGCCGGATCCATGCCCAAGCAACAGGCTCAATTTTTTTCAGCCTATGAGTGCCCTGAAATCGGGTAAAACGACATTGTTTTACATTGATTTGTTCTAGCCGGTTCCCTATGCTTTTTTTTTTTGGATGAAATTTTCATATAGCTTATAATCCCTGTTTTTTATGTTGATTTTTATTCAATTTTTATGTTTTAAAAATTATCATTTACCTTTATAATATTGTATAATTATCACTCAATTCCTTGATTTCCTTCTGTTATATTTTATTGATTTTTCACTTTTTCTCAGCTTTAAAAAAATGTTGTATTAAAACTTTAAATATTTCAATATTATGTCGTTTTGTGTAAACAAAATTAAAAGGCTTAGGAAATATACTGGGAAAGGTTGTTTGATAACTAAATAATATAGTGAATAAATTAAAAAATTTAAAACATAAAAATAAAAAGTCAAATTAAAAGGTAAAACGTATTCATTCATATGATTAATGAAAATAATTAAGTCTTAAATTATTATTTATCAATGTTTGAACTGGTTCGACCAGTAAAAATTTTGACCTGGTTAACTTTTTAGTTTGATTTTTAACTTTTCGGTTTGATTTAGTTTAATAATCTTTGTTGTTAAAACCTGATTAGGTTATTAATTAATTTTTTGATTTTCATAAACTAATCAGTTTTTATAACTCGAAATAAGTCAATTAATAAACTTTAAATTATTTTATAAGTAAAAATACTCATCTTCACTCATTTTTTAAAATTTTAATTTTATTTAATCTTTAATCGATTTTATGACAATTTAATATTGGTTGTGTAACACCTCAAAAATTTTGATTTCATAAATAATACTTTTGGGTCGTGAAAAGTATATCCCGAGGTGAATAGAGACATCGGGGCTTAAATTGCATTTTATTTTATTTAGCATCAGATAATTTTGCTCAATGACAACCTGAGGGTCAAATTAGAGCTTCAAACGAGTTCGTTTTAAGAGTTTGACTAAGAGTTAACCAATGATCAAAGTTAACCCGAAAAATGGCAAAATTCAAACCCGAAAATATTAATAGAAATAAATGATATTAATTAAGGTCTCTATGTGAAATTGATATTTTTTATGAATATTTTTTATTAAGAAAAAGAAAGAAAGAATTAATAGATAAAGTTAATCTAAAAAATTTTGGAAAACTTTTAACAAGGAACTATATGACCTTTATGTCATTTTCTTAGCCGCCTACCCTCTCTTCTTCACTAAGGAGTGCCGAGAACAACCATTCCTCTTATCTTCTCCATTTTTCTTCCATTTCTTACATTTTCAAGCCAATTTTTTTTAGTTTTAACCCCCAAATCACCTATTAAACACTAAATCATGAACCCAGGGTCCCTAAACTTATTATATCAACAAAAAAATTAGGAAAAGATGAATAAAAGGTATATGGTTGTTTTTGATGAATAGAACCCAAAAATTATAAAGTGAGTTAATGGAGTTTTGATTATTTCTATACATGATTTTGGTATAGTTACATGCATTAATGAATCAAAATGCATGAAATTGAATTTGTTATGTAATATTATGAAGATAAAAAAGATGAATTGAAGGAGAGAGAGAAAGGGAAAGAGAAGTAATAAGGAGTTGATGACGAAATTGAAGTTTAAGGAGGTTTAATTTGAAGATTTGGACATCAATTTGGTATGTGTTATTACAATTTTACTTTTTCCTAAAACTTGTATGTTAGAAAATTTAGAATTCTCGAGTAAAATTGAGGGCTTATGAAATTGATAAAAATATTTAATTGGATGTTAAATGAGGTAGTATATGTGATTAATTGAGATTTTAGACTTATATTTTGTATTTTCCTCCATTGACATATATTATGTTTGAATTGAAAACCTGTTATTTTTGATTAATTGGTGAGATGAATATGCCTTAAGTGTTGTATGAATTAAATAAAAACCAATAACGGAAGAAAAAAAAGACATTTACTTTGAGCGAATATGGAATAGTTTGAATTGGTTATTATGAGCTTTTATTATGAAATTTCAATGGAAATTAATTATATTTGCCCTTAGTAAAATAGATAGAAATTGGAGGAATATGATAAGGTTGGCATACCAATTGGGGAGTTAGCAGTACTGCATCGTGATATATGTTATCAGCCTGTATGACTCCAAGTGTTCGGTTCCAGTGTAAAACATTTGATTTGTGTTATGAATTGCATGACTTTGAGAGCTCAGTTCTAATATAAATGTATGTAAAAAATGAATTGTATGGTTTCGAGAACCCGTTCTTGTATTTTTTTTAAATCCCGCTTATTCGACTGGGTGATGCAATTCTAATGGATTTTACTTTCGACAATTACAGAAAGAAGATAAATACATGATTAATGATTAAAGAACTTTAAATGAAAGTAGTAATTGAATGTACAATTTATTGATCATTGTATAATTAGATGCGAATTATTAAAATAGATATGTGTTTGTATTTCATAACTTGATTTTAAATGCCTTTTTATGCTTAGAAAGAAATGAAGATATTTATATATGAGAAAAATTATATATTATGCATGTTATGGTTAAATGAATTGAATTGAATGTGAAATATAATTACTTGAATACTACTAAGCCTATAACTTACAGTGTAGATTTTCTTTTCACATGTAAGTTTTGAAGAGAATTAGAAAAAAGTTGTGGTGGGTTTACTACAAGATAAGAATCATATAGGGGATCTCGAAAGAATTGGTGGTAAATCTACTACAAATTTTTATTTTATTTCTAGTTATGTCATGTACGCATAAAAAAGTGTTATATATGAATAAATGAAAGTTATGTATGAAATATGGTTTAAATGTTAAATTGTACCAGAGGATGAGCAAATTATTTTGTTAATAAGTTTGACAGGGAGATGGATAGCTGAGTAACATACATGTAAAGTGTATTGAAGTTTTTTGCAGGAGATTTTAAGTATTTATAGAGAAAATTCTGTCAAAATTTTATAAAATGAATAATAATTACTAGAATAATAAGGTTTTAAATGACAAATTATTTTAGTTCGAAGTATTGGGTATTTAAAAATATGATAACACTCAGTATGCCGATTCTAATATTGGGTATCGAGTGTTAGAGATTGAACCTTTTAAACCTTAAAATTCTTGTCTTAATGGTTTAACTTCCGAACCGTTTTGAAAACGTTGTTATTTATTATCTATTAACCTACAATTTTGATATTTATACATGAAGGCATATAAATGAGCAATTGCATACAATAAATTTGATATAATCGAAACATCAAATGCGTACAAATAAAACAACTATACCATAAATTACTTGGATAGTGTATATAATTGAGAATATATACATTTATATATTCATAATTTTATAGCTGTTCTTCCATTTTTTAAATTGAAAAATTCAATTCTTCTCAATAATAATTTCATTAACCCCTAGTTGCAACTCAACTTTTGATTTATCTTCACTCTTTTCTATATCCCACTTGTTGGGTTCTTCTTTGATGCCTCTTTTCCTGTACTTGAAGTATAGGGCAAGTTGAATGATTGATAGTATGATACCAACAATATTTGGAGACTGCCCACCAGAAATTAATTCAGTTTCAGAACAAAATATTTTGGAGGAAAGAAAGAAGAAGGGTACAAACCGCAATGAAGAAGTCAAGCTCCAATAATCCATAAATCCCCCAAAGAGTGCTTGCAAGGAAAGTGAAAAATGATAAGTAGAATGGCATGAACTCTACACTTTCTGTTTCTATGACTGTTTTCTGCAAGAGAATATATAGTTAAAACAGTCAATATATAACAATCTCCACATGTTTAAATTTAAGATTTTCCTCGAAGAATCCAAGTATTATGTCTCAAAAAGGTTAGTATGTTCTTTGTCTTGAATGGTTGCATATAACGATTAACAAACTATGCATGTGTGGTGATTAGATTTTGTCTCCAAATATAGTTGGACTCAAAATTGGAATTGTAATTCAGAAAAATAATATTTTTACATTTGTTTAATCATAATAAATAAATTTAAAATTAAAAAAATTAAAAAAAATTAGGACTCACCACAGCTACTAAAGGAGAGCCATACATTACTGCAGATGCCACTATCCCAGCACATCCAACAATTAGCTTCCGACGAGAGTGATCATGGCGTACAAATACTGAAGCCACCATCACCAAAATGGATAACAAGACAACAACTAGAGTCAAAGAAGCAACCTTCACCTACATTCCAAACTACAAGAAGTTAGCAGGAACCGCTCGTTTGGCAAAACAAAGGAAGCTAGCAGTCCTGCCTTTTCTTTTCGTGGAGCGAACCATAAGTATATGAAGATGAAGGATGACTCGAGAAGGGTCCCTATACCATCGATGGTGAGGATAGGCAAGTTCTCGCATCCATAACTTACCACAGGAGTTGAATACCAAGTGTAAACGATGCAGTTTAGGAGTGAAATAATGTAAGGAATGCAAGAAAATTCCTCTGTGCTCTTGTGTTTTATAACCCTTGTGAAAGTTATTCTACAACCAAAACAATCAGATGTTAGGTCCTTTAAAACTTGTAAACTTGTATCTTTACAAGTTTGTGTTAGAGAAGGATTATGGAGTCTGCACATTACATTGGTGCCGAGAAAAGAGACAAGGAAGCTACATTTCCTGCAACAAGAACATACGTATTAGGTTAGTCAGTTCACAAACAGTACATATGTATCCTGTGTAATTGGAAGGACAAAGTAAGGGGTAAGGAAGTACCCAGAATTCCCACTGTCAGCCGAAGAAATCCCATTTTCTGGGAAACTAATGATTCGAGTTGCAATGGAGAGCATATGTGTCCTGTATATATATATAACAATTCACAATAATTGGAATTAGGGTTTTGAACCGGTTAAAGTATAAAAATTTTAAATTATCCTATTCTTCAGTTTGATTTACATTAATAACTTTTATTGTTAAAAATTGATTAATTGATTAATTAATTATTTAATTTTAATAAATTAATATGTTCTTATAAATTAAAATAAATCAATTAATTTCATTTAATAATCTTCTTTTTAAATCAAACCTTAAATTTGTCAACAAATAAGAACAATTTCTTTTAATCATATTTCAAATTCTTTAATTTTATTTAATATTTGATTAGTTTTATAATGGTCTAATACCGATTAAACCTTAAATTTTTTGTCTTATCTATTTAATTTTTGATTTGTGAAATAATGGTTACAAGTTACAACTCATCTCAACACTAAAGAAGATATTTGTTAAAAAGTAGAGATATGCTGAAGTAGAAGAGTATCACTTATATCAAGCGTGTCATATGTAATTTATGAGTTACTGAATCTCCAATCACATAATCTATTCAAAATATATTTTTCATAAATTATTGAATGTCTAGTGGTGCAACTTAAAAGTATGAATATGATATAAAGAAAAAGAAGGAATCAGAGACGTACAAGAAAAGAATAGAACAACATGACGTTATAAATAGAATAAAAGCTGGTTGACAGCTTTTTACCATATCTTTGTGGACTGCTTTTGGATACAATTGACTCACTTCATATTTAAGAAATAAATAAAAGGACATATTAAACTAAAGATAAGTCTAATTAAGCATTATCGTCATTACCATTACATTCAATATGAAGTTTTACAATAAAGAAGAGTTTAGGAAGGTTTGAAAAATAAAAACACACACATATATATACAAACATATGCGTATTTATTTCTAAACAAAGAGCTTGCAAAATAAAAAGCATATACAACAAGGCAAAGGCAAAGGGATATTTCATATGTATTAAATCTTATTCATTCATTAATACATTTATGAAGTATGATTATGTTTGAAAAACACTACAAGAAAAAAGTTGAATTGCGACGGAATATTATCAACGATATGAAAACTGTTACAATTAGCGACCGAAAATGCATAGCCGTTGGGGAAGATGGTTGTGGAGAAAAGGCATTGCGACGGTCCAATATTCTGTCGTTGAATTTCGCGGAGGAAATTTACTGACAGACTATTCGATTGGTAAAGTGATTGGTAAAAACGTCGGATTCACGCCCTTCACTAAAATCAAAACAACGTCTTTTTGGTTTAAACCA
>JANTPM010000007.1:33899819-33918151 GCA_025434745.1 Erythroxylum divaricatum
GGGGATCAAGAAACTATGATTAATCAAAGGTTGACATATACCATGCCTTGTGATTAATCTTGATATCGTGTTACAAAAGGACTGAGCCTATAACCATAGTTACAGGTTAAATCGGATTATCGATCCTCATTTGATTTGGGTAGTCATAATGTCTTGCTAGAGGGCGCTTATGACTTATGGGCCTTGAAGTGTCATCAAGCCCATTGCCAACATCAAATGAGCCTACAGGGCCGCACACAAAGAGTGATGTGATCTGAGTTTATTTTTTTGGGCCTAATTTATTAGGTATTGAATAAATATATGTAGATATATTTATTGGGCTAGATCGAATTAAGTTGTCAGACTTTTATTATATGAGATATAATGGGCCGAAACTTATTGGGGCATCAATGGGATTAGGGTTTCTCTATAAATAGAGAAGCTTAGGTCTCATTACAAAGTGAGACACCATTGTCACACCAAACCCTAGCCACCATCCAAGAGAGGATAATCGTGCGGCGTTCGGAAAGAGTTTCAAGATGTGCTAGCACACTATAGCCGCAGTCTGGATCGTACATACTCGTGTGGATACCGGTAGAGGGCATTCGCATTTTGTAGTGTCTTGGAATCTGAAAAAGAAGCAACCTATCCACGGAAATAAGGTATTTTCGTGCATCCTTGGTATTTTCGATTATACTTCATGTTGTTGTATGGTCTTTTTCTGCAGTGTATTGTGAATACTCGGACCGTACGTGATCCAACATAAGCTAAGATAGGAACCGAACCTTCTCAGGATAACGAAGCTTCCAGATCCACATCCAATCTGACCTGGGAACAATTGTAGGCCTCCCAGCAACACAACGAGTAAGCCAATCCACAACAAACTTAACCAAAAAAAATCCCATTTGGAGAATTGCCCCAAAAGATCCTGTCCATTCCCACGGAGAAACGTGGTTGAAAAACTGTGGGGAAGAGAGCTTGAACTTCGATCAAGATTTCCGAAGTCACCCTGCCCCAATCCCACTATGCATCCTCTTGTAACACATCACTAACCATCAAATCGACATCCTCCTCCTCTATATAAAGAACAAAATCTTGCAACGGCCCAAAGCCTAGGAAATTGTCTTGCTAAAAGGAGATCGAGCTATCATTACCTATGCGATACTTGAACCCTTTGAAAAGGACATGAGCTGCTTTGACAAGTGATTGCCAACATGTCGAACCACCCGAAGAATCCCTCATACTGAGAATGTCACCTCCTCGAATATATTTCTTTTCAAGCATCAAGACCCAGGGCTTGTCAAAATTAGTGAGTATGGTCCAAATGGCCTTATCAAGCAAGGTCGGGTTAAAGGTGCGGGAGTCTCGCAAGCCCAAACCACCCTAACTCTTTGGCTGTCTAACCACAGGCCCAGCAACAAGATGATTACCATAGGAATTGCCACTTGAATTCCAAATAAAAGTTTGGGTTATTTTATCCAATTTCTCACACAACGAAGTCGAAAACCAAGTAGTTTGCATAAGGTAGTTGGGGATAGCATTAGGAGAAACCTTGGCTAAAGTCGTACGACCTACAACAATTTGGTTTTTCAACTTGCCAACTTTTGCTCCACTCGGGACACCAACTCATCAAAGGAGGTTTTATGAAGAGTCCCATCTCCAAGAAGAAACCCCAAATATTTTCCCAGAGTAGAAGAGTAGTTGAAGCCCAACATCTGCCCTAGCCGATCCCGAGTATGTCTAGAGACTCCAGGAGAAGAGAAAAATTTGGACTTGGCCAAACAGATTCGCTTCCCAACGCCTCACAAAAGTCATGAAGGATCGAGGAAAGAACCCGCGCTTGAGAGATCATTGCCTTTGAGTAAAGCAGAACATCATCAGCAAAAAATAAGTGAGAAATTTGAGGCCCGCCCCTACTAACTGAAATCGGTTTCAAACTACCATCAGTAACCTTTTGAGAAATAAGAGCAGTCAACTTCTCCATACACAACACAAATAGGTAAGGTGAGATCGGGTCACTTTGTCGAAGACCACGACCAGGTTTAAAGCTTGGAAGGCATTCCCCATTCTATACTACAGACATAGAAGTCTGTTGAATGCAATTCAAGATCAAAGAACATATACGAGGAGGGAACAAAAAATCTCTTAAAGTAGCCTCCAAGAAAGTCCAATTGACCCGGTTGTAAGCTTTCTCAAGATCTAGTTTAATCAACATTGCCCCAGATCTGCCTTTCGCTTTCCACAAGTAATGCATAATTTCTCTGGCCATGATAATATTATCAGTAGTGCTCCTGCCAGGAATAAAACTGGATTGGCAGGGGTGAATTAACTCATTAATGAAAGGTCATAGTCGATTAACCAACACCTTAGTAGTGAGCTTATAGAGAACATTGTAAAGAATAATGGGGCAAAATTTGGTAAGTCTATCCGGAGCCACTTATTTAGGGAGCAACACAATAAAAGTCTCGGCGAGCTGATCATCAATATCACCACTCACAAAGGCCTGTTGCATCATAGTCAAAACCGAGTTGTCAATAAAGGCCCAATATTTCTTGAAAAAAATAGGTTGAAACCCATCCGGACTGGGAGACGTATAACTACCCATAGAGAATAAAGCATGTTGAACTTCAACTGCTGTCACTGGCGCCAAAAGGGACCGAGTGGTTTCCTCCCCTAACTTCTGGTGGAAAGTCGACGCTGTACTAACACCTGTCACCTCACTACGACCAAACTGCTCACAAAAATAGTTGAAAACATCCTGCTTAATTGCAATTCCATCATCAAACCACTCCTCTGAGTTCATTAGTTTCAGTTTGGCAATTTTGTTACGTCTACGACGAACAACTATCATAGCATGAAAGTATCGGGTATTACGATCCCCAAATAATAGGTGGTGCTCGTGGCTCTTTTGGAACCACAAAGCCTCTTCTTGAGCTAAGACTTGATTGTATTCAGTAATCAGTTGCTTCTTAAGGGAAGTCAATTGGCTAGACAAGGAAACCTGAAGTTCATTCTGGACCCTCTTAATCCGGGCCAGTAGAGATCTCTTCTGTCGGAAAATATTACCGAACACATGTTTGTTGAAATGAATAGCTGTCTACTCAATCTTTTTAAGGGCTATCTTCGGGTGGGTCGAATGATCCCAATTCCCATGAACAACATTATCAAAACGGTTGTCTGACAGCCATGCTGCTTCAAAGAGAAAAGGCTTCGTGTGAGGAACAAAATTGTTACCCCCAGTTTTCAGGAGCAGAGGACAATGATCCGAATGAACTCGAGGCAAATGGTGAAACACAACATCTAGAAAAGAAAGTCTCCAATCCACATTACTAGCCGCACGGTCCATCCTCTCGTACACAGGAGGCATCGTATTGCGAACCCAAGTGAACTTCGAACCCACATACCCAAGGTCCAAAAGGTCACAACTATGTAAATTTTGCCGAAACTTTGCCATTGTGAAGGAAAAAGACACCCTCCTCTCTTCTTTGTGTGACAAGCCACGTCATTCATATCCTCAATAGCCACACAAGGATTCCTTGTGTGGCCAAACATCTGATTTCAAATGGTCCCAAAGCAAATCTCTAGTCGTGGGAATGGGAGTAGCATAAATAGCAAAGAGCAAGAAAGTAACACCATCTGGTCCATGAATCCGCCCGGTGAAACATTGACTCATAGAGAAAAATTCAGAGAAATTACACACATTGGTCTTCCAAAGCACCCATATGCCACCAAAAAAACCATGCGGGTCTTGAATAGCTCTGCCATCAAAGCCAAGCCTAGACCATAACTAGCGCAATTGAGCAAATTGAATCTGCGGTCCAGAAATAACAACATCCGCAAGATGGTTCCAAAGCAATTCGCGGATATGTCGCCGGGCGTTCCTATTTCCAGCCCCTCGCACATTCCAATAGATAATATTGAACTTAATCATTATAAAAATAAGACAACGGAAGGGATGAACAAAAAGGAGCCCAACTAAACTCACGTTAGTTTTCCATGTTGGCAAGCTCATCCAGAGCTACTTCATCTTCCACCATAGCAGTGGGCAGAACAACATCAACAATAGACTGAGGAAGAATATCATCATTAAGGTTTGGGGGGATGTCCGTGTTAACCAGTTTCGGCGACTGTGACGGGTGACAATTCAAAACACGGGCACTAAAATCCACCGAAACTAAGGCCGCGAGATGCCCCAAAGGAAGACCTAGAGGAGGTCCAAATGGCTATATATTCTGCTTTATAACAATAGGAAAAATCGAGGGACCTGATTCGTTTCAGCTTGGATAGCGAGAGGCATACTTGTTAGACAACTTTCCTGCCTAGCAATATAATGTAAAAGGGAGTCCGAATTCTTTTTACGCTGAGACTTGGATGCTCCACCCTGCGCAGGCTTATGGGAATGTTTCTTAGGAACCACTTTTTTCCAACCTTTGTCACTACTATAAATAGAGTCGACTTCCCTGGGGGGATCACGAGGCGCCATTGGAGCTTGCCCCTGGACATCGACATGTTCAAGGCCGTGAAAGCAGTTGTGCGAGAAAGCAAGCCTTGCCAAATTATTAGTGTCCCGTTCCTGAGCTACCGAGTACCTCCTTTTATGAACAACCATCCAGTCACCATACAGCTGAACAGGAGAAAAAGCCTGGGAGGCAGGTTGAGTCTCGCCTGCTTCCGGTGTAGATTCAGGAACAAAGGCCCCAACATCGAATCAAGAATCTTTTGTATGGCCGTAAAACCCACACTAATAACAGATCTTATGAAGGCCTTCATATTCGACTAAGTAATCTATGCCATCAATTTGAATTTTTGGGATAAGCGGTCTAGAGAGGTCCACCTCAACACAAAATCGCGCAAAATGACCTTTGTTTCCTTGCAATGTATTTGCATCCAAACGCTTTGGGGTCCCAAAAGCCTTCGTTAGTGTGTACAAAACATCCACATTGTAATATTCCAGCGCCAAATCGGACAACCAAATCCAAACAAGGGCATGACAAATAGAGGCTTCAGAGGGTTTGAAATTAGAATGTCAATCCTGTACCACAAGATAGTGATCTTGGAGCATCCACAGGCCATTAGCAAGCACAAATTCCTTGTCTAAGGGTTCCATGAAATTTACCAAGAAATAGTCATTGCTCAAATTATCCAACTCAAAAGCTCCAGTAGTATTCCACATCTGCGAGATCTTGGATTTTAAGAAATAGAACCCTACTTTGTGACCTAAGAGTTTGACAAGCACGGAGTTCTCCAATTGTCCCTCTAGAGTGGTCCTCAAAGCCTTATCCACGGACCATCTAAGCAGGCATTGGTGGGCATCGCAGAAGCCCGACCCCATCATCTGAGTTTCCACCAAATCGATAGCTCCCTGAAAGTGGAGCAGTGGCAATTACAGCATAGATTCCGCTCCACCCGTGGACGGAGAAACACCAACAGCTTGGGGGTGAGGCGTCAAAGCTGGAAAGGGATCCTCCACCCCACCTCCCTTATCAGGGGGTTCGGTCGGCCTTGAACGCTTGGGATTTGACGAGCTCGAAGCCGCAAACACAAAGCCTGTGTTATCTTGCGCCATTTCCTCCCACGTTATCGTAATGAGAGATTCGAGTTATAGAGAAAAAGGGTGTCCAGATAGAGTTCGACGATAATAGCTTGCTATTTTGACTTCTCACGATCTGTTTCCTGCTTTTAAATTAGTCCAAGGAATGGCCTCTTAATGGTTATATGTGTATTACACAGAGTTAACATCGCCACCTCAGACCGTTCGCTCCTGGAAAGGTGTTCAACCCCCGTTCTAACTTTTTTCATCTACCAGATAAGCAGAACAGAAAAAAATAGATGGATGAAAGCATGTTGAACAAAGTAGGAACAGATGTATCAATACTCGTTGTTGGTTATGCAATGGATTTTTGGTTTTTATATATAAAATTTTCAGACATATATGGAACTTTATTTTTCTTTATTCGTATGGTTATATTTCGTGTGTTTTATGGAGCACTGCCATTTATATCTTTATATGACTCATAATCATGTAAGGGATCGGACGCCAAATTTGAGTTTTTTGATGCTCTGGAAAAGAATTAATAATAATACTAATAATAAATTTGTTATTGAAGAAGCTGTAATTATTATGGAAGTTGTTTTTCTTTCTCAAGTGTCTTTGTTTATGTTCATTGTTATTTCAATCACTTGAGTTATTTTATTTCATCCTTTTTTATCAAATACTATTAAGAAAATTCTCTGTTGAGGTTAGTATGAAGCAGTCATACTATTGAGTGTGATTTACTTTCACATATAGTAAGGACGAGGGATATTGTCAAAGGTTGGGTGAGTCGGCTCCATAGTGTCTTGAGTAAAACTATTATTGTATCACAGGTGAAAGTAATTAAGTTGGGTAAGGGCCCTACAGATGTAGGCAATGTGTATCGAACTGCGTTATCAAATATTAGTTGTTGATTTGTTATTGTATATTTGATTTTTTGTTTCGTATTTATTAGAAAATTTATAACAACTACAACCATTCATAATTTTTGTGAAATTACATCATTTGGGATTTTTCAATTGGTATCAAAGTGGGTCACCGAATCAAAACTTGATATATTAAGTTAGCGCTGATCTGTGTTTCACAATTATGGCTATAAGAGAAAGGGCATCAATCATCAGGCCACGACTATTGGATGGTTCCAATTATCCTGCATAGAAATCATGGATAAGAGTCTTTATTCAGGCACATGAAGCAAAAGCGTGGAACTTAGTATTACATGGTTAGACTCATCCAGTTATAACTGATGACAAGGGAAAAGTGGTATTGAAAGATTCATCTGAGTGGACAAGAGCTGAAGAAGAAAGAGCACTTGGAAACTCTCAAGCCATGCATGCCATCTTTAGTACTGTTGATGAAGGTCACTTTTCAATAATATCAGCTTGTGAATTAACAAAGAAGCGTGTGATACTTTGGAAACTATACATGAGAGATCAAGATTTGTAATAGCCTTAAAATTTCAGATGTTGGTTGTGAGATTTGAAGAGCTGAAAATGGATGAGAGTGAAACCATTGGAGACTTCCATGAGAGACTGCATGATATAGCAAACCAAACACATCAACTTAGGAAGAAATACTCTAACTTAAAACTGGTTAAGAAGACATTGAGATTGTTACCTCCAAGATTCGTACCAAAAATTACAACAAACGAGGAAGCTCATGATATTAATGAATCATCATTGAATAAGGTAATTGAAATTCTGGCCAATTTTGAGATGAATTTGTTAAGTGGCAAACAAGAGGTGAGTAAAGGATTAGCATTGCAAGTTGAAATTGGTAAAGTCGTGAATGATATAGACGATGAATCCTATGAGAATAAGGATATGGAGTAATTGAAAAGAAATTTCAGCATGTTTTTAGAGAAAGTAAAGAAGGATAGACTTGAGTTTAGGCAAAATGGTGGGAGTTCATGAAATAGCCACTTCTAAGAACAAGCTAAAACTCGAAAGGGTGAAAGAAAAGTGAAGAAAATTTAATGTCATGAGTGTCAATGCTTCGGACATGTGCAAACGGAATGTGCTAACATCGTGAAGAAGAGAAAAGGGAAGTCCTATACGAGCATTTGTAGTAATAATGAATTCGAAAGTAAGTATGGTAGTGAATAAGTTGTGGGTAGTGTTGCGTTAGTTACCTTATATAGCAAAAGTCCAGTTGCTTGCTTAAAAACAACTAAGAAGGAAGAAACTGATGATGAAAACGTAGATAAATTAGAAAATTTTGAAAAAAGCACAAATGAATTAGCTCAAAGTCTAACCTCAAATTATCATAGTGATGACAGTAATTCTGATGACAAAAAGGAAGATATCTATGAAGCCTATGAATTAACATATGCAAAATAGGTGCAAACATTTAAGAAAAATGAAAAGCTAAAAAAGGAAAACCTCTCTATGAAGAACGTCATTAAAGATTTAGAGAAGAAGTTGTTGTCTACATTAGATAAGCTTGGTGAAATAAAATTGAAGTTGGTCAATAGAAAAAAAGGAAGAAGGATGTTAAATGAAGGTACATAAAAATTAGAACAATCGCTAGAAATTGGTAAGATTAAAGGAGATTTTCAAGGCATTGGTTATAAAGGTGAATGTTCTAAGTCGAATGATGAAAAAAATGGTGCAACCAAATCTGTCTAAGGAGAAATCTCAAAGAAGAACCGAAAGTTCATACCCACATGTCATTTTTGTGGGGGTAATCGGGCACATAAAGCTAAATTGTTACAAGTTGTTACAAATGATATTTTAAAGGAGTAAACATCGAAAATCTAGATACTTTCCATTAAATTTCCAGCAGCAACTCATATTATCAAAACATACTTGACGTAGTGAAAGAAAAATAAGAAAATTTCCAGATTTGCAGTTAGTTGCTACTGTTAAAGAAACTGATCAGACAGAGAATCAGTTAGTTGTGTCTGAGGGAGAAACCAACAGATACCTGATTACAATGTTAATGTGATGAAAAATAAGCCCAAGTTTGAATTTCTTCGAAGAGCACAGGGACTATGTGCTTTACATTTTTGAAGTATGTTTAGATGTTATTTAAAAAAAGGGGCTTGAAGAAGTTAATGTCTAGACTTTTTAAGTTTTTTATTTATGAGCTTTCAAAGGTTTGGGTGATTGGTGTGTGTTTGGCTTTTTTTTTACTTGTTGAATAGTATATTTGATGTGAGAATGAGGCTCTGCTTGATGATTTGAGAGTTTTGTTTTTAGATTTTGATTTACGTAGTTATTTTGAGAAAATGTTGATGTTTGGTTGGAGACGTATAAGAAGATTCAGATTTTATATGATTTAGGTTTTTCAAGTTCTATCTTAGTTTCTCTATATTGTAGGGTGTATGGGTTTGGGCAAAATGCTTTCACATAATTTATGTGAGGGAGACAATGATTAAGTTTTATTTTGATTCACTGAATTCATATTCGGGGTTTATCAATTTAATCAGTTGTATGCGGATGACTTTAATGTGAGTAATAGTATGTTAGATAGTGTTTTAACTGGTGATAAATTGTCATCTTGGGCTTTTACTACTTCACTACATGCTTATGATTCTTTCGTTGCACCTACTGCTGACTGTTATGCTTCTTTGTTCGCTGAGGTTGATCATATTGAAGGCATTCTTCATTTATTTTCATCTTATATGATTGTTCAATTCAGGAGGAGATTTCAAGGTATCTTCGTAACTATTAGTCTTGCTTTTTGACATCTTTTTATCCTAAGGGAGAGAATGTTTTTTACTTTTGATATTCAAATATTTGATTACGTTTGGATGTTGTTTGATTAAGGTGGAGTTTCCATATGATTTATGAATTTGATGCTATGCGTCCAATTATACTCTTTAGGGAAGTCTCAACTATGTGACAAATAATGTCAAAAGGGGGAGATTGTGAAACTATATGATATATATCTTATTATTTTATTTTGGACATTATTTGATAATTAAAACTTCCAGATAATGTTAATTGGTTTTAAATTCTAATCAATATGAGATAACATATTCTTTGGAGATTTGGTCGGTTGATTGCAACTAGACTATGACTAAAGGACTGTCATTTTTTATGTGCAGAGATTTTAGAGCTATCTTAGATAATGTTAAGCAATTGATTATGTTACAATAGAACTCTATCTGTTGTAGATTTTTCTAAGTGAATCACGCAACCTAGGTTGAATCACATTACTTGTGCAGATTCTTAGAGTGGTGTTAAATTTGTAAATATTGTAACTTTTTGGTTGAAAAATTTGCAATTGTTTTTCTATTGAAGTTTTACGTGATTTGGCTGATGTGTGTGTGCTACAATTTTCTTTAGTGGTGTTGTAGTTAATTGGGTGTGTGCAACATTTCTCTTATGGCTGTGATATTGATTGGGTGGTTTTACTACTGATTTGTCTTGGCTGGGTAATTTCAGTGTGTATCATAAACCTAGGCTGAAGGGGTGTGAGTTGCGTTTCTTGTGTGTGTGTCGTTGAGTGGGTATTTTTGCTAATAAGATTTTTTTTTGGTTTACACGAAACTTGACTGGCAATCTAGGCACATATGTTGTGTTTTGGTTGACATCCTGTTTGGTTTTTGACTGGGTGTCTTTCTATTATTCAACGATAGTTAATGATGTTCTTTGAGAGCTTTGCAACTGATTTATTTTATGGTCTATGTACTCTCTATGCATTGTTGTTCTTCATCCTTCATTTGGCTTTTGGTAAATTGTTTTGATGTTGATTGTGTGGTTATCGATAGTGGAAGTTGTGTCTGAAAAATCCAGTAGCTAAATACGACAGTACCATTGATGAACAACTTTTCAATTTGTCATTGAAGAAGCTGGGAAGTTGCTTTTCTTTCTCAAATGTCTTTGTTTATGTTCGTTGTTATTTCAATCACCTGAGTTATTTTTATTTTCATCATTTATTATCAAATACTGTTAAGAAAATTCTCTAATGAGGTTAGTACGAGACGGTCATACTATTGAGTGTGATTTACTTTTACAAGTAGTAAGAATGAGGGATAGTGTCAAGGGTTGAGTGATCAGCTTTGTAATGTCTTGAGTAAAACTATCGTATGAGTGAGGGCCCGCAGATGTAAGCAAGATGTGTTAAACTGCATTATCAAATCTCAGGTATTGATTTGTTATTGCATATTTGATTTTTTTTGTTTTGTATTTATCATAAAATTTATAACAACTACGACCATTCATAATTTGTGTGAAATTACATCCTTTTGGATTGTTCATGATCTAATTTTTTTATTTAAACTCAAGTCATGTTTAAAATTTGTTGAAATTAAACTCTATTTAGTGATTAAAGTCAAATATGAATTCTTGTACCATCTCTACTTTTGTTGTGTGTGTTAGCTAATTTGCATTTATTGGCTTATCAGAAAACTTATATCAAATATGTTATTGTTAAGAATGATAAAAAGCTCTGAATTTAAAATAATATGATTTCAAATTGGCAATTATATCTAATTTGACTAAATTAAAATTAAGTTTGAGTTAATTTTGAAAAATATTTAAGATTAAATTGAACTTAGAACATGTAATTGTTTGATTTGAAACTCAACTTAAAATGCCGGTTTATATATCTCTATATATATAGTTTCAAATTGCATTATGTTAGATTTAAGTCAATAAACTCAAATTTAATATGATAAATAAGATTGAAGTTTTCAAACATATTCAAAATCAAATGAACTTGTGCTTGAATCATTTTATTTAAATTTGATCAAATTCGAGTTCGAGTATGTTAAATATTTTTCAGCTTAAGCCTGGACCTATAGAAATTGACTCAGACTTGTATCCTATCATTTTTATCCTTACCTATTAGTTTAATGAATAATTGTTTATTTTGCTATTTTATTATAGAGATAATTACAAAAAAAAACTCAAATTTTCGTCAATTTTTTAATTATAGCCCAAAATTTAAAAACAAAATTTAAAAAGTAAAAATAAAATACCCAAACTTTCAATTTTTTTAATTATAGCTCGAATTTTAAAAAGTATCAATAAAATCCTCAAAATTTTATTTTTTAAAAATTCTAGCCCGACATTAGTGTTTTCGTTAAGTTTGTTGATGTAACTTGCTATTTGTTTTAGAAATCTTAATTATTAATACACGTCAGCCAAAATTAACACAAAAAATGAAGATTAAAGAAACGACGTCTTTTAATTACATAATTAAAACGACGCCGTTATTTAAACATGACCTAAATCAGGTTAAGCAACCCAACAATATTACGCTTTGATTTCAATTTTTCTTTCGTTTTCAGTTTGTTCTCTCAATGTTCTTATTCTTCGATTTTTAAATTACACAGCCCCAACACCCTCAAACTAAGGGCATCAAGAGAACGAACTAAAAACGAAGAGATTACTAGTGCCGTACGTTGTAATGCAAGAGTAGTTTGAGGCGTCAGAAGAACAAACAAAAAACAAATGATTGAGAACATCGGGAGAACAACAAATAACATCAAATCAGACTTGAAAAAATTAAAAATTTGAACATTTTATTGTCACTTTTTAAAGTTTAGGATAAAAACTTAAAAATTTAAAAATTAAATAATTTATAATATTTTTTAAAATTTAAGTTATAATTAAAAAATTGGCGAAAGATTAAGGTTTTTTTAATTAACTTCTTATTATATTGCCTTTCTCACTTTCGTAACATCTCAGTCGATTCACACAGACCAAGGAGGGCTTGTCACTGTTGGATTAGGTGCCATTTGCGAAAGTGAGCTGTATGGAATGCGGACGTCACCCTTTTCAAAATCCTCCCTCATCTTCTCCAACTGCATTCTTAAAAATAGTAGTGAGTTACGTTAGACTCATATTATAGGCTAAAACCATTTTTTCCCCTAACTTGTTATGGGTCAAATTTTATATAGAAAATATCATTTTTAATTGAATTAGGTCAACTCTATCAAATTTGAGCCCATCTTAAAATCGGGTCAACTCGAAATTTTGTCTATTCACTCGGATTTGGCCAGACCGAGCCGGTTCAAGCCATTTACAAATCCAACCATATATTTCAAGGAAGCATAGGCTAGAAAATTCAACTAATAAATGAAATTTATAAGTTTTTTAGTGATTTTCAATAACCTGAGAAAATCATCGATATTTAATATATATAATTGATTTATCAATTGCCATAACTTCTATTATTCCTTTTAGAATGTAACACTAAGATAAACAATTGATATAATTAAAACATCAAATATTAAAAAAAGAAAGAAAGATATATTAACTTGGAGATTGTATTATTTAATTAACCACTTAAGCTTCGAATACAATTGCGTAAGTTCTGCCATTAATGGTTGAGTTGCATCTCCACTTTAGTTTTGTCTTCATTCTTTTCTATATCCCAGTTGTTGGGTTCTTCTTTGATATCCCTTTTACCGTAACTGAAGTATAGCCCAAGTTGAATGATTCCTAGTATGCAACCAATGATACTTGGTGACTGCCATGAATGAATTTTCAGGTTAAGGGTATTGTACAAAATTGTAAATATTTGAGAAAAAAAGATGATGATGATGATGATGAAGGCGTTTCATATTCTTATTTGGGAGAGTAAAAGGAAAAAGAAAGAAAGAACACAAACCGCAAGAAAGAAGTCGAGATTCATTAGTCCAAAAATTGTCCAAAGAATGCTTGACAGTAAGGTGAAAAATGACAAGTAGAATGGCATGAATTCTACACTTTTTGTTTTCAACACTGTTTTCTGCAAGAGAAATAGGGGAAGAATTAGCAAATTCCATAGCAGAAACAAACTATCCTACTAAAAAAAAACAAATTTAAGAAAATATAAAAAATTTCTTAAATTTTAAAATTCTCATAATTTTTAATTTTTCATAAACATACAAACATAAATTAATCAATAAACGTACAATTTTTTAAATATTTTTTAAATCTTGTTGAAAATATTTTTGATGAAAATTTGAAGAAATTATGTCAACTTATTTTAATAGAAATTATGTCAACTTCTATTATTCCTTTTAGAATGTAACACTAAGATAAGTTGACATAATTTCTTCAAATTTTTATCACACATAGTTTTGTATTTTACTTAATCGCAAATTACAAGTTGAGCATAGGGGTTTTAAATTTTAAGATAAAAGATACCAAACTTATTCTGATAAATATTTTAATTATTTGAAATTATCTCATACTTTTTTATATTTACTAAGCTTTATGTTATTATTTATTAATGCAAATTACTCTATAATGACTAGTTATATAATAATTTAAAAGATTATTTATCAATCAATTTTTTTCCGACATTTCGAAAGTTGGTTTCGTCCAATTGAGACACTCGATCGTAAAGTTTTAACTGTATATGAACTAACTTGGCAAGTGGACACTGTCTTGAATCTTAAAAGACTAAATAGAACACGTTGATCGTTAGATTGGTAAAGTTATTTGATCTTTGGCGAAAGCTGACGAAGCAGAAGTTGAAAAGATCGGACTACCAAACACGAGTTTCATGGGAAGATTAGTTACTCACCACCGCCACTAGCGGAGAGCCATACATTACGGCCGCCGACACAACTCCGACACACCCAACAAAGAGCTTCCGATGGTGGTGATCATGGTAGGCGAATACGGCAACTAGAACAACCAAAAAAAAGGACATGATCATGAGTAACGTTATTGCAGCAACCCTCACCTGCATGTCCCAAGACAAAGTAATTAGATACAAGAAGAAGCTGGTTAAGTTCAGATTAATGGATTTTAAGGAAGTTAGCTAGCTTACCTTCTCTTTTAATGGAGCAAAACATATGTATATTATGATGAAGGATGACTCAAGAATTGTCCCTATACCATCGATTGTGACTACCGGCAAGTTTTCCCATCCGTAGCTCACCACAGGAGTTCCATAAAAAGCGTAAATAAGGCAGGCTAACAGTGAAATGATGTATGGAATACAAGAAAACTCCTCCGTGTTCCTCTTTCTTATGACCCTCGTGAATGTTATTCTACAAGTAACAAACACAACAACGTTTAGATGTTTCAGACTCAATAGTTATAAGTGAATAAAAAGAAGAGAAGACATAGACAGTGTCAGGATTGTGGATATTACATGGGCGCACAATAGAGTGACAAGGTAGCTACATTCCCTGAAACAACATAAAGAGTTTTTGATATGTGTTAGGTCAGGTTTAGATTAAACAAATCGAATCAGGAAAAAGAAAAGGATCAAAGTGAGAATTACCCATTATCCCTACAGCCAGACGAAGAATACCCATCTTTTAATATATATATATATATATATATATGATCACCTGAAGATTAGGATTGGTATAAGATCAAGAACTGGTCCTTCAAGTAAAGCGACTAAGGGTGTGTTTTTGTGTTTGTGTGTTGTGGACTGTTGAACAGCACAAGTTCAGGGATTTATAGACATTGTTGATTTGAGTGAAAGCAGATTGGAATATTACAGAATTGTAAAGTACTTAACAGAGAAGAAAAGCTGTCCTTCCTGAAAAACAAAGGTGATGTTACGTTTTTGTGAGTCTGCGGTCAGCTTTTTTTTTTTTTTGGGTAGCTATGAAGTTGCTTTATGAAATTGTTTGCGACCATTGATTGAGTATAGAGACATTTCATACCTTGTGAGGGGCAAGTTTAAGCAGTCAGTAATTATCTTATCTCTTGTCTTTTAACAGTTATCTTTGTAATTATGTAACAACTCCCTGTTTGTCTATATATTGCTATTAACTCAAAATAGGCAAGTTCATTAATGTCCATTTAACTCTTGTCTATTCATAATTCATTACCTTCATATAAGATAAATTGCCGAGTACTTTGCGAATCACATGTTCCGAATAAATAATTTAATGACTCAACAATTTAGATTTAAGTGAAGAATTTGATTCAAATGGACTCTTAATCACTCTCTCCTTCAACTTTGCAAACCCTAATCGTGAACTTGAAATGTGATTCCTTGATTTAAAATTTATTCCAACCTTTTCAAAGTCATTGCCAAAATTCGTAACTTTGTACTAATTCATTTTAAAGTAAACAAAAAACTAATTAGGACTTAAATCATTAGTGCTTAATAATGATGATTCTGAAACAATAAATCCAAATTTATATCAACATCATTTGATAAAATCTATTTTTAAAATTTGAAGGTAATAAATATGTGGTGAGGTTTATAAATTTTTATTTTAACACTTATTTTACTAGTGATGTGATATGTCTAACTAGATACTAATACTTTGAATTATCAATATAATGGCTTGTTAGTTTAAAAAATTTTGGAGTCAATTTTGACACTAACTTATGTAATCTAAAAATATTATTAATGCCAACATTGCTTATCCAAACATTTAGAATTACTAAATAAGAGTTGAAGCTGCGAAACAGTGGAATGGAAATCAACAAGGATGCAAGTAGGCAAAATGGTTGTATTGGTACTTAAGCTGCGTATTACTGGTATACCAAAATTTTCATCAGTATTGTACAGCTAAGCTTTAAGGTAAACGGATTCCATGAACTCTGCCCCCTTTGTCAACCTTCTCTTCTTTATTATATATGGTAAGGGTTTTGGATAGACTCTGCGTATCAACGAGATTATTGAATGTTGTTCTTATTATGAGCACTAGTCTTCCTTTGCCCTGCAATGAGAGCCTAACACATTAGCATCGTTATTCATAAGCCAAGACCATTGAAATAATTATGTTATGAGATAATCTGTTAAATACCATAATGTGCTAACAGTACAAATCAATTAAATATTGGGTACTTGGTAAGATTTGATCAAAGTCGTGTTAAAATGTCCATCTTATCACCCTCGCATTTGACAATTACTTGGCATCTTCATAAACAAGCTCCTCTACAACTCTATTTGAAGATCTTTGAATGATCTCTTCTAGAACGATTAGCCGGATGACTTTCTTCCCCACTTGTTCCTTTCCTAGCTAGTTGTGCTTTGTATCGCAAAGAGTGGTGAATAATCCTAGAGGTTTGACTTTGTGTTTCAAGGTGTGGCTTTTTCCACACATCTAATTGGCCGCTAATTTGGATATTCCTACAGAACGTGCATGCATTATTGCTTTTGACTTGGATATCTGTTTTCTAAGTACAATTGTTTGTATTCGTAGGACATCAAAAGGAGAATTTAACATAGACATCGTTTTGAAGAAATCAAAGCTCGGGATAACTACTATATCGAGTTAATGACCACTTCAATTAACTTTTACCAAGAACCTTATAATAAATATTTTGCAAAAAATCACACCTTACTTATTCAAGGGAAAACTAATAGAAAATGTAATTTGATATGAATAGACTTATTTATTTTTGTTAGAAGCCAATAGTCTTTGTAATTAATCCAAATTGGGTTTAGTTGTCCAGTAGATCTGGATCCAATAATTGATGAAGCTCTATTGGTATTATTAATACAACTTCCCTCTGCTAATTATACATGTTGGAGATGAAGAGAATTGGGAGGAAAAGTTAATCTTCTATTTCAAGTAACATTGTACATGAAATAGAAGATCAACTTTTCTTCCCAATTATATATATATGTTTTGAGCTATGTTAAATTTAAATACAAACAATAAGAAAAAAAAAATGGATCCTTATCTTGTAATTGTTAAGTATCTAGCCCTATTTTGAGATCTTGGATGATGAAGCGGATAAGATCACTACAGATAGACATCAACTTTAAAATATAAAGATTATATGGTAGGATCATCTGAAGATAGTAGAGATTTCATGGATATGAATGTATCATTCCTAGATAGATGTAATGTGTAGTACCCCACTCCAGCAAGACTCGAACCCAACATCGGTGGGTGATATTTGGGCCCGTATCCTATGAGGATGACTTGTTAAAACACTCAATCAGTCAAAACTCGATATAATCTTTTTTAATACAATCAAATATGCAAAAATCAGTAATTAATTTGAGCCCACTTTCTTTCATTCATAAACATTTTCAGTTACACAACTCATTAAAGATTCACTAATCACTTGAGACCCATTACAAATACAAAACACTTTAGACATAATGTCTTTACATTACAATGTAAACACATTTGTAAAATAATTTCTGAATGTACAAATTATACAAAAATAGGAAAATATAAATACAGACGCGATCTGATCCTGACCTCTATCTCTGACTTGTATGTAGTAGGAATACTCCCGTTTGCCTAATGGGATATTCTTCTAATCTTGAAAAATATTTGCAAATTTTGGGTGAGTTTTGCGAACTCAGTAAGTGACCATCATCGATGGCTCACCCAGTCATATAACACATAATCACATTCACAACGTTTCACACTTCACATTCAATAGATATAATCATTCATATTATGCATATGCAGTGCACATGAGACCCACTTTCTATTTGTTACTTTGTTGTGACCGAGTGCCTAACTGTCCCATATAGGGCTCATTAATAACTGTCCCATATAGGGCTCATTGATAACTGTCCCATATAGGGCTCCTTAAATGTTGAGCCTGAGGCTCTGAATCATTTTTGAGCTCGAGGCTCTTTTTCACTCGTTGAGCTTTAAACTCTGATCGGTGGCTACTCTGGTCGCAACTGTCATTATGTTTCATGCATTCATGAAATGAAATGCATCAATCACATTTGCATAATCTCATTCACTCACATTCACATATCATCGAACCATAGTCTAGCATTCAACATTAGAGTTGAGTATCACTTTTTCACTTATACATGATCACACTTTCCTTCGGAACTAAGTCTGGCATTTAACAACCAAGTCATGTATCACATAGTTCATCCAATTCACGTACAACGAGCATTTCAATATCTTAACCAAGCATCATAATCATTGGACCTCCTGTCCGAAAACCTACATAATCAATCACTGTTGGTC
>JANTPM010000007.1:33924867-33937821 GCA_025434745.1 Erythroxylum divaricatum
GATTCCATTGCCTTGAGCCATTTTCCTGCATCAACATCATTAATAGCCTGTGTATACGTAACGGGATCTGTTTCTTCTTGGTCTGAGATGGCAATTAAGCCTTCTCCTAAACCCAGATACCTATCTGGTTGTCTCACAACCCTCCCACTACGTCTAGGCATAGAATGTTTGGAAACCGGATCCAAGCCACAATTCTCTCTATTTTATCCGAACTGGGCATGAAATTCGGCCTCCATTAACGAACGGTCAGATAGTTGCCCCCAATGAGCCAAGGCCTTCCCTCCAACACATGTTCATAGTAAGATTGCTTTTGAAAACGGATAATGAAATAGTCATGCGCCAAGTCCGTCACTTTGTAGGCGCCTTGTAGTTGCCATAAGTGAGGAATCTTGTTGGCTAGAGCTGAATAGCCCAATACTCTCCCTAACAATTTCACGATCAAAGCATTTCTCCATGGTTTACGCATGGCTTCTTTTTCCTCCTTGGAGAAGAAAACACAATCATCGTCACCATCCCCCATCGATTTAGAATCAGAGTCGGAATCAGTGGATGCGGTAGTCTTCGTGGATGCCGGAAGCACCCACTCCGTCCAGTCCTCTGCTGTGTCTTAGTGGTGCCCTTTCACCATCTCTACGAAGGAGGGTGGCCTGGGGCTACGGGCCGGGAGGATGGGCTGCTCCGAAGCGTCGTGGTCATCCACCGTAGGGTGACGGCGGCGTTTGGGCTTTTTCCAAGTACGTCGGAGAAAATCATCAGCTGTGGAGGGAGGGAGCGGAGTCGGCGTCGACTCAGGCGGGGTCTCTGGTTGTGTCGCTGTCGTTGTCGTTGTTGTAGTCTTTTCCATTTTTCTTTTTCTTCTTTCTTGATACCCTTTCAAATATTGTCCAAGATATTGGTGTCAAATAGAAGTAGAAACACGTTCACCAATAAATGCTACTGAACGAAATTTTTTGTGTGACATAGACTGCTATGGTTGGAGCAAGTGTAAACCATTTTAAAGTGGAGGAATCAAAAAGAAAAGTGCAATTGAAATCTTTGCAAAATTGAGAGACAGACAATAAATTCTTCATAATAGATGGAACATATAATACATTACGAAGATAAATGCCACCATTTTATGAAGGTAAGAAAGAAGAACTAATATGAGAAATGGCTAAACCTGAACCATTGCCAACAACCCCAATGTCAGAGCCAAGATAATCTGACTGCGCATTAAGGTTGTCGAGGTCTGCAATGAAGTGATTTGTTGCACCAGAATTAGGATTACTAGTTTGAATCCGAGGGAGTAGAAATAGAAGTGACATACGAAGAGGAGCCATGGTATGTAGTATCAAAACGACACCGACAAGTAAAGATAGTGTGACCCTGATATCCACAGAGTTGGCATTGCATAGGAGGATGGTGTGATACAGAAGATTGATTAAATTGGAAACAACCACATCCGCTACCACTACCTCGACCATTAACAACACCTCTGGTACCTCTAGTTTAACGATTAGAAGTAACAAAGGTATGATTAACTAAAGAATACACTTATTTGACGGCAACATTAACGACAAGAGAAACATCTTTAATTGAGCGTTGCTATCCCTAAAGGCGATACTCATAATTAAGTAACATGTTGTGGAGTCGAGAAGATGTAATTTCATCTAATTTCATATAAATGGAGACCACAAACGCATCATACTTAATCCCAAGACCATTGAGAGTATGGTCAATAATATCTGCATCAGGAATAGAAAAACCCACAACTGCAAGAGAACAACAAGACTTTTGATATGCTTAAGATAATCTTCCATAGACAAAGATCCTTTGGTGAGATTGGCAAGTTCAATTTTAAGATCATGCACACTTGACCTAGAGGCAGAGTCATAAAGTTGCTTTAATGTAGTCTAAACAGAAGTAGACGTGTTGCAGCTAACAAACTATGCAAGTACACTTTCAGTTAGAGAAGAAAGAATCTAGCTAAGAATGAGTTAATCTTGATCATGCCATGCAAGATATTCAGGATTGAGTTCTGCCATAGAGTCAGAAGTAGCAATAAATTTAGGAGGACAGGGAAAAGTGTCATCAACATAGCCAAGAAGTATGAGTCCACGAAGAGTAGAAAGAAGCTGGGCACGTCAAAGAAGATAATTAGAGCCATCAAGTCTTACAATAATAAAGAGGTGATGGGGATGGTTTAAAAGAAGAAGAACAAGAAGCAGTGACCATGAGAAAAAAAAGGAGGTGAGTCAAAAAGAGTGGCTCTGATACCATAAAAGATAGAAACTTAATTGAAGGTGTAAAACCTTTCTCATTCAGTTTAGTAGAGGTCACTGGTATATATACAGTTACAATAATAAAGATGTTAGTATATACAAAGATATTTTAGGAATGTTAATTATCTTTCCTAACAAAGTTGATTTTACAAGGACTCTTTGTTGTAAGTGAACCAAATTTGTTGGTGGTAAGGTAGACTTCGACTTTATCTCCAATAAGTTAACTCATATTTCCAAAATAAGAATTCAAGTTACTTTGAAATTTTGATAAATTTATAGTTGAAATAGTCAAACTAATGGAGTGATTATAATATCAATAAAAAAAAAAAAGAATTCCACTAAGTATAATTTCCCTTTTTGGTTTAGAGAAAAAGGATGTTCTTCCGACATGAATCATTATGTCACAATTGCGTCTAAGTTTCAGATTGGAGGTTGATTTTTCAACTTTGATTAATAAAAAAAACTATAAAAAGATTAGGTCACTTTAGTTATGGTTCGAACTGTTGGCATCGTAAAAAGAAAAAGGCTTGTCGAGACAAGCCTTTTGATCTCTCCAACAAAGCTTTCCATGATCTTTAGATTGCACAAGCCACTTGCGTCCTATTAGTGCCCGTGTTTATCAACTGTCGTGTAGACCTAGCTTGGGACATTATTGGATGATGATGAACAGGCTAGTTCACTTTTAGTTTTTGTTAATGAATCTGAAGCATTTTAATTCGAGTAACAGATTAGTACAACAATGGACTATCGTCCTCTGAGACAAGATTTGACAATCTGACGTCTACTTTGCAACAAAAGAAACTTTTGAAAAAAATAAACAAATTAGTCCAAGTCTGATTTGATATCATTTAAGTTTCATTTGATTGATTGAGTTTGGTTTTATTAAGTTTAAACTTGAAATCGGATCCGAATATTCTGCTTCAATCAGGATAGAGTTCAAGTTCAAATTGGATTCTATTTTACCATGTTCTGAATCTTTTTTCAAAAATATGTCTGCTTTGTTTAATTATTGTTAATCCTAAAAATAGGGATGGCATTTTTTTTTAGCTTAACCTAAAATTAATAAATTAAATTTAAATCGAACTTGGGTTGCTCTTATTAGCTGCACATTATCCAGCTTACCTAAACCTTCTTTGTGGTACAAAAGCAATTTTAATACAAAAGTAATAGCACCAAATAAGAGGAAAAACTATTTAAAAATTTAGGGAACCAATTTTGTTGCGAGAGAATCAGAAATTCAGAATTGATCAACTCAGTAAAATAATTATTTAATTACAAAAAAGTCATAAAAAAGGACCTGTCAAAATACTTTAAAAGGCAAGAAAATCATAATTGATTTTCAACTACTCGAATGATTTTCAACCACTGCAATCTTTTCACAGCACAATTTTAGATCCAAACCATAAGAATCCTGGTTCGAGAAGTTAACCAGAAAGAACAAAAAACAAAACAGAGGACTCAATTAAAAGGCAACTCGAAACAGAAAAATCAAAAGAAATAAATCAATGAAGAAAAAAATTTCTTACTTATTTTCTCAGAGTTGCGAAGTTATCAACAACTCCGAGAAAATAAGATATGAATTTGAACTCTTCAGATTCAATGATTTCGGGGTTCAAGATGCTGGGTGAGTATGAATGCCAATTTTTGGCCCCAAATTCCCTCTACAACGTGAGTTATAGATTGTTTTCCCAATTTTGTTTTTAGGGTATTTTTATAATTTAATGTTTCTTGTTTCTATTAGGTTTACTGTCCTATTTAAATCCTTGTTTAGGGACATTTTAGAGAGATTTTGAATATTTGGAATTCAGATACAATCACAAGTTCTTTCTATTATGTGCAACTTTCTTCGATTTCTTACTACGTCATTTTAGTATCAAAGGAGGCTTAACGGCTCGATGTAGGTGGTCTAGATAGAGTTGGCAACGGTTCTGTTGACAACAATCGAAGGGTTGAGACCCTAAATTGTGGGGTGGATTGCCAGTTTATGTTGATTAGATTGATATCAGGCTTCAGCGTCGTGACGAACACTTCAATTGCCCGGGAGATATCCTGATTCAGCCAGAGGAGAGGCTCGACATCCCTGGCAAGAACCAGAATGATGGCAGGAGAGTGCCTGGAGGTGGCGTAGATCATAGGAAGCCTAACGTCTTACATGTTCCTGGAATTCATAGGTGGACCCAATTTCTAGAGAAGTTCACTTTCAAACTGAAGCATAAAGTTGGCGTGTAGAACAAAGTGACTGATGTATTAAGTAGGCATGCTAACCTGCTTATCACTGTGAGTCAAGAGGTTGTGGGGTTTCGAAATTGTGAAGAGCCTGTATGCCACTAATGACGAATTCTAAGGAGTGTGGGAAAATTGTATAGATAAACACATTGATGGTGACTTTCACGTCTAGGATGGCTTTCTTATGAAAGGAAATCAACTCTGTATTCCCAAAACTTCCTTGAGGGAGAAGCTAGTTCGTGATCTACATGGAGGAGGTCTTGCTGGTCATCTAGGGTGTGACAAGACCTATGTTGCAATCAAGGAAAGATATTATTTGCCCCACATGCACAGGGATCTTATGCATCTTGTGCAGGGGTGCTATGTGTGCCAAACAACGAAGGGTCAGTCTCAGAATACTGGTTTGCATACTCCTCTACCTATTCTAGAGAATATTTAAGAGGATTTATCTATGAATTTTGTACTTGTATTATCATGAACTCAGAGGGGTGTGGATTTTGTTTTTGTTGTGATTAATAGATTCTCCAAAATGACACATTTTATTCCCTACAAGAAGATTGTAGTTGCAACCAATGTGTTTCAAGGAGATTGTACGTCTATATGGGGTACCTAAATCCATTAATTACTTATAATAAAGATAGCAAGTTCCTTAGTCACTTCTAGAGGTCGTTGTAGAAGATGTTTGATTCATGTTTGAATTTTAGCAGCACAACTCACCCTCACGTAGATGCTCAGACAGAGGTAGTGAACAAAACTTTAGGCAATCTTATCTGGAGTATTTGTGGAGATAGACCTAAGTAGTGGGCATTATAGCAAAAAATGCTTTGGGCAACATGTCTGCAACAATTTAAAAATGTGTTACTAAAAATTAATATAACACAATAGTTTTAAATGCCTTTCCAAATATTAAAAGGCAACGATAATACTTTTTGCAACAAATAAAAAAAGGCAACAAAATTAAAAAAAAACGTTGCAATAAAGTGTTATATATGCAACATTTAGGATTGTTGCTATGGTTCTAGTCACCTAATTAGTAAAGGGTATTTACTAATATTATATATTTCTATATAACTATTTACTAATGTATATTTAAAATATAAAAATTTTCTATTTATTAATAAGTTTTCAGAAGATGTTTAGGAAAATTAAATTATCCACTAATTTTTATTCAGTAAAATTAAAACACATGAATTGTAATTTTTTATAAGTACTAATTTTTTAAAGCCTGACTTGAGGTTTTTGCCTGAACCTGAGCACAATTTAGCCCAACCAAACTCTATTAAATATATTATTTAATTTTTTTTAAAAAAAATAAAAATTAAATTGATATAAACAATAGTAAAAGACATAAAACGTTAGGAGAATATGATTTCTCCTCCAACAAAACGTCAACGGAGAGATATCCATAAAGATATCCACAACGCAAAAACGACATCACAAAGACTTGGATGATAGCGTGCAAGAAGACTAAACGACAGTGTAGCAAGTAAAACGAAGCTTCTGGATCAACAAGCTCAATTAAATGAAAAAGGAAACAAAAACCTCCTATTTGTGCTTCGAGCTCACTCTTCTTTCCCGTTTAGGATTGGGCGATTAGAGAGTTTCTAAGATAATTATCTACTCAACTCGTTACAAAGGTGAGAGATTTTGCATCTTTTCTTCTTTAATCCTCCTTTAAGTGTTGTTCCATATTTGCTGGGTTAATATTTAAGCTTGAGGATGTCACGAATGTGCTACATGATGGATCGACGTAGTCCAGGTAGGTGCCAAAACTCCGATTTTCTTCTCAACTAAGAATGTAATAATTTTATCTTTTTTAGCCCTTCAACAAAAAGTACTTTAAGCAACATTATTCTTATGGATTGGTAGCTATTACAATTAGAGAATTTCTATATGTAATTATGACCAATCTCTCTATTGAACGTTGAATCTAATACCCGATTGATTACGGTTTTTTGTTTTTCAGCTGGAATAGGGATTCGAGTAACTCTAAAGCCTGAGTTTTCTGATGCTTTTAGTGATTTGATGCTTGTCTATCTTGTTGTGGTTTCCTTAAATTGGTTATTGTAGCCTCAATTGGCTCCCTTGTCTCTTTCCCTCCTCATTTACTTTTTTCTAGATCAGGAACTCCCATATATATATTATGGGTTTTTATGTATCAATTCATAATTTTTTGTGTTCTGAAGCATGCAAGTTCTGTTAATTGGCATGGTGATTGCTATTTGGAGATCAGAGATAGTTTTCTAATTTTTAATTTGTTTACATTAGCATATTATGCTCTAAGATTGTTAAACTGAAATTTCCACATGCAACCTTCACAATCTTCTTATCTCGATCTTTTTCTTCTTCTTTTGTTTTGAAACATCGACCCATCAACTCCTCAATCATGCCTCTGTTGACCCTTTTTATCTCTCTTGTTATATGCTTGGCACATCTCAGAATTGTTGCCCTTCTTAACAGTGGAGCCGATAGTAGCATTGGTCTCGGCCTCCTTCATTTAACAGAGCATGAGTGCATCACTTTTTACCTAAAAATTTTATTTCAAGTAAGCTTGTTGTTTTCTTTTTTTCTCAAAGATAGTACCAAATTTTGGAACTTTGTGCTCTGCAAACCATTATCATTTATAAGCGATAGTTACTGATGCTTTGTCTTGGTTAGGAAGACTTTGAGAACTTTTGGTCAGAATGCCCCTGGGAAGAGGATTTGAATTACGCCAAAACTATTTGTGATCAGGCCAGTTGTCTTTGTTTACTTACTTTTTCCCCTGTTTGACCTTTAAAGATTAAGGTTCCATTTAATTGTAGTGGCACCATCCTTTATTTCGAAACATAGTTACAAGTCTACAATATGCAGATCTTATTCTATCTTTTGTTGATTTTATTCTTTGACGTTTTTAATTGAATGTAAATATAATGAATTTCAAGTTGATATTCCACTAGAAATTGTGCATTTGACTAATGAATATTGGAAAATTGTGGAATGCATTTCCTCCAATTATGCAGGTTTCCACCTGTTAATTGGTTGCGGAGTACAAAAAAACATGTATACTTCCAAAGAACTGTGAAAAAGGTTACAAAGCCAATGTGAAGAAGCCAGACACTGACTTCGAATTCTACAAATGATGAAGAGTTGTTGAAACACATGTAATTTTCCTTGCAATTGTTGAGGATTGTAGAATTCACTTTTGTATTTTGTAACAATAAAAACATATGTAATTTGTTTTTGTATTTTGAATATGTTAAATGTTGATTTTTACATATCTTTATGGACTATATATTATATATAAATGCAATCTTTTATTGTTTACATTTGATAGTACGTATGTAATTAAGATGTACGTTAATATATGTATATTACTTTAATGTATATATCAATGTTGCCTATATATAATGACAAGAATTGGTTTTTTACATTAAATATTATTGGAAACAAAAGAATAAATTATTGTTTTTATTATTACAAAATGTTGCCTAAAAAAATTCATTTTGTTAGCTTACCTATTTAACATTGTTGCCTTAAAAGACTTAAAAGTGTTGCAATATCTATTTAAAATTGTTTTCATCGTTTGAAACTAATGTGTTATTTTAGTTAAAACTTAAAGCAACAATTTTTTTTTGTTGCCAAATCAAAAAATTTTGTTGTCTTATACTTATTGTACCATCACTTCTTATAACAATATGAATTCTATTGCCTTAATAAAAAGGCAACTATAATTGTATTTATAGCAATACTTTTTTTGTTGTTTAAAGTATTTTTTGCAGTTGTGGGGATTATGCATTACCACATGCTGAGTTTACTTACAACAGTGTTGTTCATAGCGCCTTAGGCAGGTCAACTGTAACATCTCGTTACCTGCGGGGAGGTTAGAATAATAAATATGAGTGATCAATGAGAGCTTAGAAATGCATTTTTCATGCTCATGCATAACGTGACATATGCATATAAAGGAATAGTGAAATGTTGTTTATTGAAATGATTGTACATGCATTCATTGACATTTTTTGGTATAATTGTTTATAAATGTGGGTTCTATTGAAAATTGTGGTTTTATGTGTTAAAAATTGACTTGGAGAGTGTATTTGTTGTTTTAGAATTTTAGGAAATTTTCTAAAAAATCGGGGTAATTTTTGAACTAGGATAAATACCAAGTGACAAGATAATTGTTAAATGGTAGTAGAAATTATTGTCCAATGACAATGAAAATTTTTATAAATGACTTTAGGAATTTTAACAAGTGCTATTGAAAATTTGGGAGAAAATTGAAGTAGAAATTGAAATTTAATTGGAAAGAAACCAACCTAATGCCTTAGAAATGGAACATATGGCAAGTGACAAGTGTCACTTACGTAACCATGTCTTAAACCATTATTTTAATTAAAAGACCCTCCACTTTTGTTGTCTTCCATGATGCACCTTTTAAATTAAAAGACTAAGTGAGTGTTTATTCTTATTTTCCTCTCCTTCTTCGTGACTTGCTCTCTTCTTCTCCTCCATTTTCATTTTCTTCATTCTCTTCTAACCTTACTAACATTACACCTTGTTCCCATCTATCAAGTGCTACTTCTGTCTTGTTGTTTCTTGAATTTGCCATAAGAAAAGCCTACCTTTACCCCTTTTAGAAGATGAAGAACATGGAATGCTTGAGAGCCAGGGTTGAGTGAGATTTGTAGAGATTGTAGTTAAATCAAGTAAGTAGATTGTTCAATATCATGGGTTTGGTTAAATGAAACAAGTATGGTGATACTTAGAGATTAATGACATGAAATAGAGTTTTGTGTATGAATATCTCGTGAATGATGAAAAACCTAGGTAAATTTCTTGCTTTTGTATATGTATGATGATTAATGATGGATAATGTGTTATAGAGATGTTTTGGAAGTTAAATGTTGCATATAATGGTGTTAGGGTGAATGCAGAGAATTATGATGAATGGGTACATGTTTGATGCTTTGTTTTTGGATTAATGATAAAATATAGATCATGAATTATTTGTGATTGATATATTGAGTGGATTGGGTAGCTAGTGATGAGGAAATTAAATGGACGAGATAATTTAGGTATAAGACGAGTTAGATATAAAATATTGAAAGTTTGAAAATTTAGAAAAATTTTAGCAGCAACATGATCTCTTAGTATACTTCAGTTTATTAGCCATAACTTCTTCTATAGTTGTTCAATTGAGATGATTTTGAGTTTAGATTAAACTAGAAACATATTGCTACCTTTCTAATGAAGACATCGAGTTTAAATTATGCTTTTAAGAGTCTCAAGTTTTGATGTGAAAATGAGAACTGGATGCAGCAAAATCTTTAATGAGTGTATATGTTTGTGTTTTATTTTGGGTGTTTATAAACAAATAGAGAATATGAATTGGGTATGGATGATGTTAAGCTAAGCTTGAGGTATACATGAAGTAGTCAGTAACTTGAAATGATGAATTTTAAATATAAAGTGCTTAATACTAAGGAATAAGATATGTTATGAAAAAAGGATAGAAATTTTTGAACGATAAGATGTAGTTGAATATGATGAATGAAATGAGTTGAGAGTTGAGAGTTGAGAGTTGAGGGTTTAATGAAATCTAATTGGTGTTTGAGTTGTTATGAAGTGGTTTTGTACTAGAAGAGGTGAATTTGAGAAGATTATGGGTGTATATGAAGTTAGAATGGATGTATGAATCATTGGAGAGGCTTTTGAGGGAGTTTGGTGTCACAGATGTCCGTTAGACGGACATTAGGTCCGTTAAACCTACCTTCTCAGGTCTGGAAAGCACCTCCAAACTTGTCAATATTCGTTAAACGGACATACACAGGACAACTACAGTAAATTGCAATTTTTGACCCTCTAAATGGCAAAATCTCGCTTCGAAGTCGCACGAAAGTTGTAGATTTAGAAGTCTTCTTTCAAATAGTGTAAGAATGACCTTAATCAAATATCCACATTGAAAGTTATACTAATTCTCCCTAAATAGGTACAATAAGATTGAGGACTTAAACATGTTTGATGCTTTAAGGCATAACTTCATCATCCGACCCCCAAATGAAGTAATTCTTGAATCAATAAATTCCTAACACATTTTTCTATCTCTACATAAAAATTGGTAGCAATTGGTGTTGACTTTAGAAATATAGATGGAAAGAGAGTGAGAGAATCGGTTGGAAGAGCGTGAATCGGTTATGAGACATGTACTAAGGATTTATACCCAGGAATATCGTTGAACATGCATTGTACATATTTCATATGCATATGTGTGCATTAATAGACACTTATACAATTGTGTCAATTCGTGATATGTGTATATTGTTTATTATAGAGGAGCAATTGGAACGTCCACTTCTAGACATTGTCGGGATTTCGAGGTTATAACTTCTGGAGCAAACTGTGAGTAACCTAGATGGTCTCACTTAGTTACTTGTTTGCTTAGATTATATTTTGAATAACAAATGAATGTGATTGATTGTGGATTCCAAACAAAAGACCGGATGACTGTGAAATGTGGAATGTATATTGAAATGCTGCTTGAATGTGAATGTGAAGGCCTATGTGCTTTATAATGTGATTGATTGTGGTACATGCATTCCATTCATGAATGCATAATTAAATAATTACAGTTGTGATCAGAGCTTATATCTCAACGAGTGAAAAAGCCTTGAGCTCAAACAATGATTAAGAGCCTAAGGCTCACTATATAAAATGAGTCCTGTATCCACATCAGATAAGGGGCAGTTATTAATGAACCTGGTATCTAAAATAGATACGAGACAGTTTAGGCACTCGGTCACAACAACGTAACAATTGAAAAAGAGTCTCATGATCATTTCATATGCATTTTGTTATGTATGTTTGATTGATTGAAATGTATAATTTGCCCATGCTTAAGTGAAAATGTGAAACGTGATCAAATATGCAACAATGTGATTGGATGTTATGTGAAATGAAGTGTTGTATGAATTGAGTGAACTATCGATGATGGTTACCTCATTGAGTTCGCAAAACTTACCAAAATTGCAATGTTGTCTTTTCAGGACCGAAGACGACTCTAGCTACTGAGAGACTCTATTGCCGTGTAGATTGTGATTTAACAAGAGAAGTCATGGCTCAAAGGTCGGTCAGCTGAAATTTTTGAACAGACTAGATAGATTTTGTAACTTTTCCTCTTTCGCATTGTACTTTTGTATTAGGTTTTGATGGCGTACATATAGAAAATGTTGAAAGACACATTATAGACATTCGGGTTTCATGCAATGAAATGAAGAAAAAGTTGGATTTTAAAATATTATGATTTTCTATTGATACCATGTGAAGCGAGTGTAGTGAGGGAACGTAGTGTGCCCTTATCCTAAGTTATGTGTCGGAATGACCTTCGAGCGTCCCGATACAGATCCTGAGATAAGGGAACGCTACATCACCTTTTTCTATTGTCCATACGAAGGTATCACATCATGCTATCGATTTGATTAAATTGCTTGAAATTTATGCAGCAGCTGCAAATATAACTAACCAATGGCAGAATGTTCAAACAAAGGTGAGACAAAAACTAGAACAAGCTAATGCTAGATAAAAGAAAACTATAGACTAGCACCAAAGAGAATGGGTGTTCAAAGTGGGCGACCAAGTTATGGTATTACTAAGGTAAGAGTGATTTCCATAAGGCACTTATGGCGAGTTGCAGCCTAAGACATAGACCATATCATATTCTATAGAAGATTAATGACAATGCTTACGTGGTAAGATTACTAGATGTCTTTGACATTTCCAAAACATTTAATGTAGCGAACATTGTTCCTTATTACTCTACAAATGAGTCTTTATACCCAGAATATCTAGTGCACGCGAGATTGAATTTTTCTCAAGCAGAGGGAACTGATGCAGAATGTGAGTTTTCGACCCCAAATTTTCCTTTACAATGCAAGTTACAAATTGTTTTCTTAATTTTGTATTATTTTTAGTATATTTTTGTAATTTTATGTTTTTTATTTTGCTATTTAAATCTTTAAAAGGACGTCTGCGAGAGATTTTGATCACTCGAGATTCAGATATAGACCCAAGTTCTTTTTGTTTAGTGCGAATTTATTTGCTTTCTGCGTCATCATCCAGTTTAAAGATGAAAGGATAGGCAATTGATGTTCTTGTCGAGGATTCAAACACATCATTTGAGAAGATGCCTCACCAAGTTGTCCAAGATTATAATATCTACCAATGTTATGATTTCCATGTCTATGAGAAACGGTGACATTGACAAGACTGTGGTCGCTTTCTAAGATAGAAGATAGGAGAAAGGGCCTGTGACGTGAATGAGTTGGATTCATAACAGGTTATGAACTGTTTTCAAATTTCGGGTTATTTGTTTTTATTTATACTTTTTTTTTAATTTAGTAATTTTTTTGAGTTTTTGGTCTCGATTTTTTTCTATTTTCAGAATTTATGAAAACCATAAAAAAATAAATTTTCTGTTTTTGCTTATAAT